>CM074969.1:1365121-1380802 GCA_037577455.1 Pangasius macronema | reverse complement strand
TTCTTCACCTCTTTCCCACACTCTCCATTACTCTGGACTGTTGACCCCAAGTACTTAAACTCCTGAACCTTCTTCACTTCTTCACCCTGTAACCTTGTAACTTGTTCTAATACGGCACCGTTTCTATAGTAACAGCTTATTCACAGGGACGTGTACCAGACATGGCGAAGTTTTCTTGAAGTAAAGAGATGTTTACGTAATGTTTATGGAAGGAGTCTCCAGTGTCAGCACATCTTCAGGACAGACGAGTTTACGCTTTGTGATGTGTCAGTAACGTGACATTTCTCGATAACTATAATTATTATCATATCTATGTCTATTATAATAGTAATAGACAGTAACAGTAACTCCACCCAGGATTTGATTATTTTCCTAAACCTGCACGTCACGAAGTGTTTTATTCCTCTTATACCACAGCGATTAGCGATTGTTTCCCTTGTGTAATCAATATCCAAGTCAATTTAAACTGTTGTACAAAGACCTGCACTGATGGTTATCCTTAAGGCCTTTGTAGATTTTCTATGTCGGTGTAAAAAGCGCACTAAATGTCTTTATTCAAAAAGCCTGCAGTGGGAAAGACCCGAATTTTCGCCTAAAATGATTAAACGTTTATCTTCGCGTGTATTTGATTCATGATCACACATCTGAATATTAACCTGCCGTCTTATAGCAGGTGCGAAAGAAGCAATTTCAGATAGCCTAAAATAAGCCTGATGGAGAAAAAATAGGCTGAGAAGGATGGGTTATGGAGAGATCAGTGGACAGAGAGAGCCGGGCTGGAGGAGATTCACTTCCCATCACAACTTTAAATTGCATTTGAAAGTGTCTCTCGGCAGGCTTCTAGTCTAGCGAGCGCACTCCGGTGAAAAAGAGACCATTAGCATGGGGACCAAGGGAACGAGAACGCATTAGAGGAGTCTCCGGGGACACGAGCGCTCAGGTCCAAGGCCTTAGAGCACCGTAGTGGAGGAATAATGACGAGGAAAACCCCAGAAATCCAGTGCTAAGTAGCACTCACACGCTACGGGACATTGCTTTTAAAGACCGGCTTGGAAATGACGCTAGGCAGATGGCGATGGAACGAAGCCTCGTCAGCGCCGATAAAAAGAAAAAAAAAAAAAGCGTCGATGTTCTTCAGGACTTGTAATTAACAAACAAATGTGCACTCTGCAGATAGCGATAAGAAATGCTTCACAGCTGATAAATTCCGATGGAAACTCGGAGCTGAATCCAGGAGCAGGCGCAGATTTCAGGATGGTGCGGCCCCATTTTAGTGCTTTAACCCCTTAACCCCAACCTTAATTAAAATCCAAGTAGGACATTTGATTATTTGAGTGTATGTAAGGAAAATAATCAACATTGGGCTGGCACGTCTGACTCACATGATCATGCTTCTTATCCATTTATAGTTCTGACTGGTTTATCAGCTGAACGTTGTAACTGCAATCATCTGCTCTCTGGCAATTCAACGCTGATTTATTTACTGATGATACGACACTCCTGAAATGAACATCCTCTTCGCAGAGCATCAGCAAAATCTCTCCGGCACAGTTTTCCACGGAAAATAACTGGAAAATGAGGAAAATGAGTGAGAGACTGACTGAGAGACAGAGAGAGAGATGGAGCAAGAGACTGAGCGAGAGACAGATGGAGTGAGAGACTGAGCGAGAGACACAGAGAGTGAAAGACTGACCGAGAGACAGATGGAGTGAAAGACTGAGTGAGAGACTGAGTGAGAGACAGACAGTGAAAGAGTGAGCGAGAGACAGATGGAGTGAAAGACTGAGCGAGAGACAGATGGAGTGAAAGACTGAGCGAGAGACAGACAGAGTGAGAGACAGACTGAACGAGAGACTGAGCGAGAGACTGAGCGAGAGACAGATGGAGTAAGAGAATGAGTGAGAGACAGACGGAGTGAGAGAATGATGGAGTGAGAGACAGACTGAATGAGAGACTGAGTGAAAGACTGAGTGAGAGACAGACGGAGTGAGAGAATGATGGAGTGAGAGACTAACGAAGTGAGAGACTGATGGCACGAGATGCAGATTGAGTGAGAGACAGACGGCACAAGAGATAGACGGATTGAGAGATAGACGGAGTGAGAGTGAGAGATAGACGGAGCGAGAGATAGACGGAGTGAGAGATAGACGGAGTGAGAGACAGACGGAGTGAGAGATAGACGGAGCGAGAGATAGACGGAGTGAGAGTGAGAGATAGATGGAGTGAGAGATAGACGGAGTGAGAGATAGACGGAGTGAGAGTAAATTAGTAAATAAATTAGTGTTTATTTTTAATAAACGTGTCTGAGATGTAAAGAAGTGTTAAAGGTTAAAAACTGTGCAGCCTGCAATCTAACTAGCTTTACAACTTAATGTGTGGAACTACTTTTCTATTTTTATTTTTATTATTAATGCTAATTTATTTATTTATTTATTTATTTATTTATTTATTTAACCAAATTTAAAAGCAGTAAAAAATATGCAAAATTATTTATTTATTAAACACTTTTTTCTAAAATTTTAAAAGCAGTAAAAAAAAAAAAAACAATGCCAATTTATTTTTAATTTTTATTTACTTTGATTTTAAAAATGATAAGTTTATAAATATTATCTCATTAACGTGTTAGCGCTCTCCGCGCTACACAGACCATCCGTCACTCTGCGAGACGCCCAGGTAATGGACCGATCATTTATTTATTTATTTATTTATTTATTTATTTATTTACCCAGCTGAGGAGAACTTGCCCTTGATTTTTATTTATCTATGTATTTGTTATTATTATTATTATTATTATTATTATTATTATTATTATTATTATTAAGTTACCAGCTTAAATGTTTGCAAATAAAAAAAAAAAGCACAATAACTATATATCAAAACATATTTAAAATAAGCGGATAATAATAACGATTATAATAATAATTAATAATAATCGTGGCGTTTTCATTTTTAAGCGTGAAGTTCTACACAGACGACGCTTTGTGCGACTCTTGAATGCTTTTTGTCACATGCCATTAGTCACTCTGAGCGACACCCAGGTAATGGACTGCTCCCTTTTTTTTCCCGGCTCAGGAGAATTTATCCGTGATTGATGCTCGATCATTCCGAACTGCTTGACAGAACTTTCCATTCGAGCTAAAGCAAAGAAATTGCGCTTTTCCCTCCACGTGCTCTTTCTCCGGCCGAAAGCTAAGCCCGCGCTCGGCCGTAGCGCCGAGTCCAACAATAAAAGCATGATTGATATTACTTCTCACGAGCGGCCGGTTTCTTTTTCACCCCTAATGGGATGGAAATTGCTGAGATGAAAAAGGTATGCTATTATTTCATTACCGGTAACTATGACAACAGCGGGCTCGGATAAAGAAACACAATCTGTTTATTTATCAGGATGTCAGATGTTAGCCTAATGGCGTGTTATTGATTAGCGAGTGCATTTTTTTTTTTCATGTCGGAAGGATAATTTCCTCACAACTTATTTTCGATTACCTGGAGCAGAAAATGCTAACAAAGTCAGGCGTTCTAGGGAGGACTTAAATAAGACACGAAACTCTGTGATCGACTAAACCTCCTGAGAGCTATTACACCTCAGAGAGGCTACACTGCTGTGTAAAAAGGAGACGCGTTCGCATTTGTGTCATGCTAGTATTTGTGCTAACATTTCCGGTTGATGTAAGCTTTCTTTTACATCATAAGAATAGGCCTACATGACATAAAAAAGGCTAACAAATGCTAACAATGCTAATATCAAATAAAGTACCAAAAGTTAGCTTGTTAGTGCTAACTATTATATTAATTTTAAGCTTCACTCACAGTTCTGTAATCATGATGTAATCCTACATTTTATGCTAACAGTTCAGCTACACTAACTTACACATATAAATAGATCAAAGTTAACAATAACGCTGCTAATAATAATTTCAAGCTAGCAAAGAACAGTTAGCATTCATGTCCTGATAATATCTTCTAAACTCTTTCTTGTAAGGCATAGGAATAGGCCTAGATAACATAAAAAGACTAATACAGCTAATATGCTAACATAGTAATTACTGAAGACTAACAAAGGCTAGTTAGCTACACTGATTTTTCTGGATAATTTTGCACCACATAAAAGGCTAATTCTGCTAATAATGAGTGAAGGCTAGAAGAGACTGGTTAGCATTCATGCCACGCTAGCACTCATATCATGCTAAGTGTCCTTCTGCATCTTTTATTTATGTTTATCCACACTGGAATAGAATGTGTCACATTAAATGCTAATATTCCTAATAATAAATGAAGGCTAGTCAGGGCCTGTTAGCATAAAAATACAAACAGTTCTCCTGAATTACATTTTTTTCTGCTTAATTACACAGACTTAGCTGCATGTAAAGGATGTAAATAGATGAAATACACAGATGACACTGCTAATAATTAACTAAAGCTAGCAAAGAAGAGTTAGCGCTCATTTCTCATTCATTTTGGATGATGTAATCTTGGTATATTTTCCAAAAACTTTCTTTTAAGGCACAGGAGTATGTCATCTAAAATGCTAACTCTGCTAGTAATGAATGCATTCATACCATTCATGCCATGCTCGTGTTCATATAATGCTAACCGCATCATTTATTCACACACTGGCACCGAATATGCCGCATTAAAGGCTAATAATAAGCGAAGGCTAGTCAGGACCTGTTAGCATACATGCAATGCTAAATGGTCTATATTCTATTTACGTTTAGCAACACTAGCCTGATCATGAGATGCGAAACATACATATATATTATATGTATATATGCGATATACACGTTTAGCATTGCTAATAACACTAGTAGGCTAGTTAGCATACCTATTATGCTAACAGTTCTGCTGCATCTTTTTATGCTTAAGCAAAAGACATAGAAATGGATTGTATTAAAATATAACGCTGCTAATAATGAGTTAAAGGTTGAAGGAAGCATAATCAGCAATTATAATTAAAAAAATGGATATGAGTAGCGACAGATTAGCATTCAGACCATGCTAGCATTCATTTAATATTTATTATAAATGTTTTCTGGATAATCTAATCTTCTCACATTGTCCAAGGAACAGGAATAAGTCAAATAAAATGCTAACAATGCTAGTCGTGTAGGAAGACCGTTAGCCTAGCGGGTGATAAATACGCGCTCGATGACACAGAGCCGTGATTTCAGTAGCAAAGCGACGTTTAAATTGAGATTTTCTCAATATTATGCGAATTTGGCGTGTAAAGAAATGATGACTGGCTCGAACAATTCCTCGGACTGAACCTCTAGTGCTTGTGGTGCGACGTTTCCTCAGTTCCCCGCTCGCTTTTTATCTTGTTATTAGCAATTAGCTTCCATTTACTGTTTGTCACAAGAAAATAAACCCATATAACTGTGGTTTCTTCCACAGTAAAGCTCGGAAGGAAGTAGAGGAGATCGTTGTTGATTCTGCTGAGCGTACGTAGCTAGTCCAGCTAGCTCGCTTTGCTAATCTAATCTAATCTAATCTAATCTAATCTAATCTAATCTAATCTGAGAACGAAGCGAGTATGAGGCCGAGCATGTAACACGTAAATCAAACATCTGATTTTCACACAGATTAGCGAATTATTGTATTTGTGTTTAACTAGTTAGCTTTTGAAGCTACACTATATATGGATAAAAGCATTTCTCACTAAAAAAAAATAAAGACAGGCCACGCCCACAAGCGAACGTAGAGATAGAGTTTGATAAGCGTTCATGTTATGCTAGTATTCAGGCTATGCTAACTGTTCTACTGCGTCTTTCATATTTTGCCACGCAGAGGCGTAGCTACAGGGCAGGACATGGAAAAAAAAAATTGCATTCATTTAAATAATCAGAAAAATCATCCTAAAAACATCTTGTTGATCAGTTTAATTTTATTTCACCTTATTATCTGCAGGATGAATTATTGGTCATCGCTAGCTAGGGTTAGCATGTTTGGAGTAGAGTTAGCAGTTCCTAATGTGGGTGAGTTAACACGTTAGTTAACACGTTAGTTAATAATAGTTAACATTAACAGCATTTGTTAATGTTGACTAATGTTAATTTTAAACAAATACTAATACATTTTTTTAAATTAGAAGTTAACGTTAATTAGCTAATGCATAATGAACGAACAGTAAACGACTGTATTTTTAAGAAATAAACATTATGATTAATAAATGTTTTTATAAAGTGTTGTTCGTTGTTCGGTCGTGATACTTAATGAATTAATCGATGTTAACACACGGCACGGAGTTTCTTTAGGCTACTTATTCCATGTTTTTGTAATTTCTTTGCCTTTCTTGTGTCATTAAACGTGTATAATTATATCTTTGGGTAACACTGAAGACAGAATAACACAAATCTTTCCAAAGGGCCCGGTGCATTTCTGTTGCCTGGAGCCCGCACATCATCTCGGTTCTCCTCTGCTGATGATGTAATCGTGTTATGATCGTTTTTATTTTTTGGGAGGAATATCATGATCATGGAGGTTTTTCCCTCTGATTTATTTTTTTTGAGCTGAAACCCATCATGGAGCTCAGGTCTTTCTGTTATAACCAGAACCTCTTTTCCTTTTACCCTGCAGACGAATATTGATCAGCGAACCTCTTTCCCACTCCGCCGTAATGGCAGTGTTCTGGCTGGCTGTTTCTCCGCCGGCCTCCAGAAACGCTCCCAGAATTCCTCTCCGGGCTCATTGTGATGAACGCAGCCTGATCCCATCTACGAGTTATATTTCACGAGTCAAAAAGAATCGATCCGTTACTGCCCGGTCGGGATCGCTGGAATACGTGCAGCTCCGGCGCTTGGTTTATTTTATTAATTTTTTCAGCTCCCTCGTCTCTGGAATGTCTTCTGTTTTGTGAATTTGTTGTTGTATCCAACATGTTTATAGGCAGTGAAGAGAGAAGAACAATTACTCCGAGTCTCCACGGAGGATCACGCCAAAGCCCAAACTTTTGTCCTCCATAACAAATGGAAATGATACGAATAGAACACAATCAGCCGGGTGTGAGATTAGCCCTGTGTCGCTAATATCTCCACATAATAACTTATTACACCTGAATAACCACCTAAAACATCTGCATGGAGTGTTTTTCTTTTCGTAAAGAAATAAGTTACAGCGATTTGTCTCTTCAGGCTGGTGCCTATAATGCTACATAAAGCCTACATAAGCCCTTCCTGAAATTTAAAAGTTTATTCCAAAATGCATTAGCTGTCATAAACACTGATTTTGGCCATTTAGAGCATTAGACCCGAGTTGAGTGACTTAGAGCTTTGTTGACCTAAAGATGCGTTATAACACTTCGCAGGTTGACGTTAGACTGTCATGAACAACTGACTTTGTACCGGGTGTACTTTGTGTACTTCTGATATGTCAGAATCATGTTGTGTGGATGGTGTGCATTTGTCAAATTTCATTATAGGCCAGAGACGAGATGCACAGCTTTGTCATTAGGGTGTCATAACACTGTTATAACACTGTCATAAGTTATCAGTAGTTTTATAAAAAGCAAAATTAAACTCATTTTACTTAAAAGTTAGAAAACAAAAATATACCTAGCTCTGTCATCAGGGCATCGCTGCCATAAGTCTCTAATAAAACTGTATAGCATCAAATTCAACTACATATAAGTGTCATTACAGGTTATAACATTGTAATAAATGTTTATAAAACTCTGCATGTAACAGTGTTATACAGCAGGTTTTCATGTCAGTGTTACCAGCAAGTGCCTTTATAAATATTCGAGTAGTTTTATGTCAGGCGTCATAAGTGGCTTATGGAAGGTGTTATGTAGCCCTATGAACACTGCCTCAGGGAAAGTCCTGTAGCTGTAACGCAAATCGTTCTGGATGAGAGAAGAAGAAGAAAAAAATCAGAATATAAATAAAAGTGTGAGCTGTAATCGTGATGTGAGCGTCGGCAGTGTGGTGTGATCATTTGTGTCCTGCCTCAAATCATCGGAGGATTTTGTCAAGCCGCCGCCGGAGTCTTTCCTCCGAGAGAATTATGGAGACGTCTTCCGTTAAGAGTCTGACCTTTGTTTTGAAACGGGGAGAGTTATTTCCCTGGAATATCCAGTGGGAAGTGGCACTTGCCTGCAGCCATCTCCGGGCTCTTTAGGATGCGTATCATTTTCAAAAGCGCGGCTTCCCTCAGGAGACGCGGCAAAACAAATAGACCAGAGACGGAGTGTCCTTGAAAGCCGGGTGGCTTTTTCACTAGCGATTCGATTCCACTCGCGGCAACTTTCCTCATCCGTCACCGTTTGGTCCCGCGCTCCGTCTTTCTTTTTTTCCCCTCGCCTGTTTAACACTCTGCTCAATACCTTTTTTTTGTTGGCGTAATGATTAGTTTGATCTCTGGCGATCAATTCTTTTAATTGTATTACAGTGTAAGACTTGATGTAGGTCATAAGTGCAAAAGCAAAAAAAAGAAAAAAAAAAAAGAAGGGCATAATAAAAAAGAGCTTTGAGCAAGGTACACCCAGCCGTTATTTCACAAGGACAAAGACAGTAATTAAAATCCATTAATGCTTTCGAGTCAGTGTTCTCGCTTGCTTCGAGGGAAGTGCATTTAACTTAATAGAGTGGGCTTTTAATACAAATAAGTGATGCGTCATCTTAAACACAGCGCGAATTAAAGACCTAAAGTCTGGTTGCTTTCATCAAAAGCGCGAGTGTTCGGCACCTTATTAGCGTCGCGTGCCGATAACCTCGATCGTCACGCTCCGGAAGAAAAGACGTCCTCGGAAGTCAGCTTTTTCATCGTAATCGCTTCCCGACGACGGCTACAAGCTCCGAACGTGATGGTTATCTTATCCGGGTTCGCCGTCTTGCGACGTCTTAAACATATAACATAATGCGATATTTAAAAAAAAAAGTCCTACCCGGGAGTCATCATCATCATCATCATCATCATCATCATCATGTGGATGGGTTGTGGAGGAGGGAGGAGGGAGGTGGGAGGAGGGAATGGGGGGTTGATAAGAGGGGATGAGATCGGACCTCTGGATCAGGAAAGCCGCGTGCCATCGTGCGCCGCTGTGTGCCTGATTATCACTGACAGTGATCCAGATTTTAAAATGTGCGCAGGAAATTTGCATTATTCATATCATCTTTTTTCTTTGGGTAAGAGTGCTATATTTGGCAGCGTGCAATCCTTGTCGGAATCATTAACTAAGCAAACGCGTCGTCTCCGACTCGCCGGAGCTCCACGCTGGGCTCAGGGATCAGAAGTCAGAGTCTGAGTGGTGCCATTTTGCTCCGCCACATTATGCATTCGAACGCAGCACATTTTAATGGGCTCCTGGGGACTTTCTCCATTACCATGAATTCTGCAGCAACTTCCACGCTGCCTTGCTAACCTTTAGCAGGCTGATGAATAACCACGAAAAGCATAAGATCATTTGAATTACATATATGTTTGTTTTTCGTTTTTCTGCCCTCTAGTGCTTCATGTTTCTTAATATTTGCTTTGCTGATATTCCCACCCACCCCTTTCCTTCCTCTGTAGATACAAATCAAGCTGAAATACAAAGTAGAAAGACGCAACTTTTTCCGCTTTTATTCCTCTCTTTTCTTTTTTTTTTTTTTTTTCTACATGAATTTGATGCAGGTGCACAGTTGAAGAGAGCTTAAGGTGGACCTTTCATCATCATAATGGGCCACTTGATAGAAAACCAGGTGCGTGGCAGTTCTGCCGAAGTGCTGAGGCAATAAAACCTGCTCCTTTGATACACTGGAATATTAAATGAAAGAGAAAAAAAAAAATAACACGAATGGAAAAAAAGCTGTATACACACACGCTAATACAGTCTGTCTGGGGTAGGTGAATGGAGAAAAGTAAAACTCTTCACCTACTATCTACATTTCTGGAGCTCGTTTTGTGATGAATGAATTGAGGCGTACGGTTTCAGAGCAGGAGCTTAACTTCGAGTCAGGGTGGGAAGTAAAGACGTGAGCCTCAGATACCTCGAGCTAGAACAAGGATTTATTACCTCCAACATCATTTGCATAATTATATGCATCTCACGAACACGCTGCTCGCATGGATGATCAGGTCGTATCTTAAATCCACACTGAGAAAGATAAAATTGCACAAAAGAGGTAATCTCAATTCTTGCTGCACATGCCAGATTATTTAGGATCTAATATTTGAAAGTGGAACAGAAGGAAGTCTCACCAACTGAAGAGAGAAATGGTACCTCAAAGGTTAAAGTTAAACCTTCCGCTTTTTTTCCTCCTCTCACTTTAATACGAGGCTAATACAGATAAGGAATAATGGAAGTCTATGCTGATGACCTGCTACTGAGGTTCAGGACACGTGCAGTCTGAAGCTCACAGTTGTACAGAGCATCTCTGTGTGCTGTAGCTTTACAGTTTCCCTTCACTGGAGCTCAGAGGCCCAAACCTGCTNGTCCTGCACAGAGCCCTGACCTCAACCCCACTGAACACCGACTGCATCCCAGACCTCCTCGACATCCCAACATCAGCTCCTGACCTCACTAACGCACTCGTAGCTGAATGAACACGAATCCCCACAGCCTCGCTCCAACATCTAGTGGAAAGACTTCACAGAAGAGTGGAGCTCATTATAACAGTAATGGGGGAATAAATATGGAATGCGATGTTCAACAAGCATGTACAAGTGTGATGGGGTCAGGGGTACACAAGCACAGAGCCCTGACCTCAACCCCACTGAACACCTTTGGGATGAACTGGAACACCGACTGCACCCCAGACCTCCTCACCAACATCAGCACCTGATCTCACTAATGCTCCTGTAGCTGAATGAACACGCTCCAACATCTAGTGGAAAGACTTCGCAGAACCCTTTAGGGTGCAAGTAGCTCAAAGTCAGACTGGAGTTAATCTTGGCATATATGTCACTTGACATCATAATTTACCAAAGCAGTCTTTATAAGAGCTGAAGCTTGTTGTTATAAACCTTTATGCAGATTTACGTGGTCGTCATGAAGGGCTTATGTAGGTGTTAAGTAGCTACGTGGTTTTATATTGTTAGTTAGTAGGCGTTAACACAATTTTACGTACATTAAAACAAACATAAAAACATTCACGACTCAGGTGTTATGGCAACTTGATGCCTGAGCCTTTATAACTGTTTATCTATGTTTATATAGAATTGCCATGAATTGAGGTGTCATGTAGCCTTATGAACATTGATTATAAACTGGAATAACTGAATATAGTGATTGTTATAGTATAGCAGCATGTCTGCACATACATTAAACAAAGCAGCATGTATACTCTTCATTTATGAGCGTTTATTACTGACAGACAAACCGTTAAAACCTCCGGCTCAAGTTGTAGCTGCGCTTTTGTTGCTTTTTTAGCATGTGATCAAATCAAAATACTCAGACAACACTGGTACACACACACTGGTGTCGCGTGTGTTCGTAAATCGGTATAACACGATGGCTTTATAATGCATCGTCACTCGTATGCGTGTGTGTAGTTGATTAGAGGTGTACGTTTTGCGTAACTGCTGTCAGATTATTTAGCTTAATGACAATATCATTAAGGCAGTTTAAGGTGATGTCTGAATTAATAAACATATCAAACCGACATTAGCACTTCATCTGAGAGAGCTATGGATAAAGACGTCACGTTTTAAAAAAAAAAAAGATTTTATTCCTGTATGTGTAAGCTGCACTCCAAAGTTTGGAATAAGTTTAGTACTTTCTGTCCAAGAGAAATCCCAGAGTGATGAGTCTCGCAGCTGTGGATCTCCCAGGACGAGGGAAGAGAAAGAGGCAGCGTTTTGGTCCAGAGACCACCAGTTAGACGACTTCACAAAGCTTCCCTGCCCTTTCATTTCTCACAAATTATTAAACCACTCGCCGCCTTATGAAGGCCCAACTGAGGGAGCACTGCTGGGTCTGTTTTCCCACCGACTGTGCCGAACCTGCAGCGTGCGGGCGGGTGGGCGGTTTAAAGGTCTGAGGCAGTTAGAGAAGCTTCCGGAGCAGTAGGGCGATAAGAGCGTTCGGGGACGCGGATCCACACAACAGCACTGTTTACATTCGCTGTTTGGTGCTCGGACGTCATGCGGCAGTGTTTTAAACAGGCTTGGCTTTTGTTTGTTATTGTGTCACGGCTGCCCTTTCTGCTGCCTTCAGAGCTTCTCTGATGCTATTCGGGATTCGGGCTTTTTTATTTTTTTGCTTGCCGTTGCAAGCCGACAATCTCAGCGTGTGACCTTAAAACAGCTGAGTGAAAGACAACTGGGAACTTAACACACACATCTACATATAATTTACAAATCCAGTGAATAAAAGGTGCATAATTACGCACTAATTGCATCATAATCGCAACCTAATGAGGGACACGGGACAGAAAACATGCAAGATTTTGTCTGATTAGCATGAAACTTAATGTGCTTTTTTTGTTTTTGTTTTGTAAAATAAAAACGTCCCAAGCTTATTGCTTAGATTGCCCAGTGGCACGAGCAATAAACATCATGTTTACAGGGAATTAGTTTTATAATGGAGAGAGAAATGAGTCTGATAGCGCAAGGGGTTTTTGCCGGAGAGGTTTTTAGTCCACGCTGCTATCTGGGTGGATGTGTGTGTGGGAGCAGAACCTGTTTTTGTTCTTATTTCCTGCTGATGTTTTTCCAGCGCAGTCGGCTGGATGTGCTGAGATTTTACTCAAGCCTCACATCTCAGTTCAAGGAAGTCCTGAACTCGTTTTTAGACAAACTAGTAAAATCTACCTGTGACGCACAGCCTTGTGGGTAACATTAGTGCATCTTCGTTTTGCTTATGCATTTATACGGTACATGAGTATATGAGTAAACCTGTGAGGTCTGAAGAATTCTTGGTGGTGATCTCATTAACTTTACTTACAGTGATCCCAGCGTTTAATAGTTTTGCTTTCAGAACTCAAGACAATAAAAAGTCTGCTCACAGGTAATTATAATCTCAATCAAGTTAAGCATGTGACTACTGATGTCTCACATCACTGACAATAATGAAGGCTAGTCAGGATAATGGAGGCATTCAGTCTATTCATGTATATACATGATGCACGTCTCTATAATTCGATCTGTACTGCTCGAGTGTCACGATTTCGCCCTCGCTGCCTTCGTCCTGGTTTCCCAGCGTGACAAGTGCTATTCAGTTGCCATGTGCCTTTGTTCTGGCTCTAGTCCTGCCTCCACCCCTTCTTGTCATTGGTTTGTTGCCTTATTGCATTCATCTCTTCTGTGTTGTGACCTAAAATAGTTTGTCTGTTTATTCCCTGAAGTATATTCGCAAAGTCATGTTATGCTTCTGTGTTGCTAAGTCAAAGCCATGTTCTGTCTTTTAAGCCTTCCTGGTTTTAACCTTCACCTGTTTTCCCCAGTGTTTTGACACACGCTCCTGATTCCTATGATTGTCAGATTTGCCCTAAACACACACACACACACACACACACACACACACACACACACACTGAACCCCACACTTCTCTCCTGTCTCATCAACCCGCTCTTCACATAAAGATGTTACAAACCGGCTAATTAGGTCGTCGGATGAAATCTTTCTGTTTGATTTTATTCGAGTTGCACTTTTAGCAATAGACCTCATCACGAACAAAGCAGCTTTAGACAAATCTAGATGTAGATTTTATTCCCTAATGAACAACCCAGAGATGATAGCAGTGAGGAAAACCTCCCTGAGATGACCTGAGGAAGAAATCAGACTCTAAAAGGAACCCAGACTCTTCGGGGCGACTCCAGGGGTGCGTTTATAAATCATTATTCTTCGGAGTTTCCTCAGTATTCACACAGGAAAAGTGAAGTGTGTTTTCCGAGTTGGGTTAAGATTTACGTGCTTAAGTCAGATACTTGATGCATCTGAGGTTGGCAGGTTTGTTTGAGAAGAAGCTGACCGAGCGCTCATCAGTTACACTTATAGCTCACTTTAAGTTCATTCATAACTTTATCCATATGTTTGTTGGTCCTTGAGGAAAGCAGCGTCTCTGATTAAAGGGCTGTGTGTCTTCTGTGGACTTTAATGGGATTAAATTATCAGTTAATTAACCAATAGTGTCATATTTATGTACTTGCCTCAAATGGCATTCCACCAAACCAAAACATGAGGCACGGCGGCTTGGTGGTTCTCATGTCTGCCTCGTACCTCTGAGGTTGGGGGTGTGACTCCGCCCTGGTTCTCCGGTTTCCTCCCCCAGTCCAAAGACATGCGCTGTAGGCTGAACAGCACCTCTGAGTTGTTGTTTGATTCAGTGTGCGATTGTGCCCTGGCACCCCATCCAGGTCAGTCCCCACCTTGTGCCCCACGTCCCCTGTGTAAGGCTCCAGGCTTCCCGCGACCCTGTGTAGGATAAGCGGTGCAGAAAATGGAAGGATGGATATTGTGGTTACATCAAACTGTCCTACAGAGGCTCTGGACTTTATACTGCTCATCACTCGAGCTCATATTGTGCAAGAGAAATGACCTTAATTTCAAGTTCAGAACGAAGGCTAGTATCCAGTTGAGATTACTGACTGGTAATGAGTCGTGTAGATCCGGAGTACGAGACGAGTCCCAGCAGCAGACGCGTGTCAGATTCTTTCTGTTCTTTTCCTGCTACTTGCTTTTTATTTCACTTTATTAAATTTTTGCACTCTCTTTACTCCAGTCCACTTCAAGCTGCCCTATAAAGCACCAGGCATCCACCGAGGCCTGATCCCCAGACTGATGGGGATGGTTCTCGCTGGGGAGATCCAGGGCTCGCACTTCTTTTGAAAGCCTCCAGCGATGTTCTCTTTTAAAAGAGCATCATGCTGTGAGCTAAGACTTTGAATTTCTAACGTCTGTTTGGAATTCTGTAGAATTCCTTGTGATTCAGTCAATTCACATCCCATCAATAATGAAAAGTCCCTGTGCATCTTCTGAATATAGTTCCTACATGATGTGATGTATGTATTGTGAGTAAACAAAAAGAAATATTCTCTCCAGCACAATCACACAGCGTGACCTCCTTTAAGCCTCAGCAGGAGCCCGCGGACCCGTCCCTGATCGCTCTGGCCTAGAAGTAAAGTGCACACTTTTTGCTGAATTCACTGGATTTTTTTGTTTATGCAGGCCGGATTGTGGTGCTCAAGCCATTAGTGGACATTTCATCGCTTGCTACGATGCTTAAATCAGGTCAGGAACATCTTAAGCCCGAAACGAGCAGCTAAGCAGGAGGTATACAGCGCTACAGCTCACGTATCAAGAGTTACTGCTATACATTTCACACAGATTCCCGTAATATTAATCCTTTACAGATATAAGGAGAGGAAAGTACATCTATACACCCACTTCCCTATGACGCGATGCTCTGGTATTAAAAACAGAGAAGCAGAGAGAATCTCGCCGTAGTTAATGTTGACAGCTTGTTAATGAGATCTTCAGAGAGTACACACACACGAAAAAACTCTCTGCTGGTTTCTGATTATGACCGACAGCTCAGCTTGGAAAACGATATCCTTCTATTTTAATTGTTTTCTGTATAATTAACAAACAACTTTCCCTTCATTTCTACTCTACTAGTCAGAGAGTAAACAAATAAATAAATATATGATTGACTGATTTTTTTTTTTTTATCCTTTAAATATCCTCATTCTTCTTCTTCTTCCGGCTTTTCCCTTCAGGGGTCTCCACAGCGAATCATCACTCTCCACCTATCCCTATCTTCT
>CM074969.1:1338990-1353462 GCA_037577455.1 Pangasius macronema | reverse complement strand
CGGTTTACCGTAATACAGACAGTCAGTGCAGTTGACCTTCGCTTCCTGAGGACCGGATCAGAAACCTTCCCGTCTGCACAACGCTCCGGAGTCGCCTTCAAAAAAATAAAGAGCGTCATCGGCTGGAAAGTCTCTGAAGAAACTCTTCGACCTGCACGCATACAGAAATATGTAAAAGCTTTGAGTTTTTCACTCAGTGTTTAGGATTCGGTCCACATGAGAGCACCGTTTTGTGTCACTGAAAGTTTCATTGTTGTGATTATTATATATTTTTTTTACGTTTTGTTGTTTTTTTTCAGTTTTTTCTACGTTGCTGTTTTTTCAAGTCTCACTGTTGCGTTTTTTTATATTTTGCTGTTGGACTTTGTCATTGTTTTGATTTCTCAAAATTAATTTTTATGTTTTTATGTTTTTCTGTTGTCTTTAGTTTTGCTCTTTCAGTTTTGTTGTGCTTTTTAAAGTTTTGCTTTTTTATTTTTTTTCTCTGTTTACAGTATATGTTTCTCTTGTTTTTTTAAAATCACATTCTGATGTTGCTGTTTTTTTTAAGTTGTGCTGTTTTTTTTTTAGCTTCACCTGTATTTTAAGGTTTAACTTCTGAATTTTGTTGTAGGAAATTTATCTTTTGTTGTTTTGTTTTTCGTTGATGTGATCGGGAATTTTTTATCCGTGTCGTCGAGGCCTGAATCTTCTCCCACTCCAGACTCATCCATCAGCGACCCCCAGTCTGCACCAGCGCTTGGCTCTTTTCTAAAGGCCCCTGTTCACGCTTCACTATTTTTTGTCTTGTTGCCGTGGGCCAGATGAAAGCAGACGGGACTGAAAAAAAAAAAAAAAAAAAGTCACTCAGATGGCTTTGGTGACCTCGAACAGAACACAGCGACTGTCTGACTGGCAGAACGGAGACGCGGCGAGACGAGTTCACTTGACCAAACTGAACTGAGCTGCACTCTCACTGCTCCTTCCACCACACACACACCGGCTCTGTGGAGCGATCCAAACGGACTCGGGGAATTCCGATGGCTGAGGAGAAGCGGAAGAAGAAGAAGAAGAAGAAGAAGAAGAAGAAGAAGAGGAGCTTGGCTTGTCGTGTCTGGTTGGGTGGATGGTCGGCTCGGCGTATACAAAGCTCATCTTTTTCTCTCGAAAAACAGAGCTGTCAGTCGCTCTGAAAAGAAAAATACACCCTCAGAGACTTTTATCATCTTTTTCATCGACATCTTCGACTGCATCCAGTGTTTATATCACAAAAAATCTGCAGTTTCGTACATCATTACCCACAATGCTGTTCGACTACCTGCCTACAGTGGTGCAGTGGGATTTAGCCTTCGCTTTATTGCTACCTAAAGAGAGCAATGCAGCGGCACTTTAGTCCTTTAGTCTGTCCAAAGCTTCAACGTTCACGCTGATATCGCCATCGACGCCATCGTGCTCGGCATCTCACAGAGCGCTAACTAGCTGAGCCGAGTCTCCACTGCCTTGTTTAACCGCGTTGGACTCTGGGAGGTTTACTCATTAATACGATGTTAAAACGTTGAGTAAAGACGCTCGTGTTCTTGTGTTTTTAGGATGTTTGAGATCTTGTACCGCCATGACATCAGCGCACGCAACAAGCGCTAACTTCTCAGTGGAATACTGAAAACCTGAGCAGCAAATACCACAAACACATCACAAAAATGTACAATATTCAGAGCGACAGCTTGCTGCAAATTAACGTAGAATAGATTAAAAAAAAAACAACAAAAACCCCCCAAAAAATCCACTTCAGCCATTTGAGCAGCTTCATGTTTGGCATCAGCGATGAAGGACGGCGAGTTGAAGAGAGACATCAGCGCCAAGCGGCTCTCAAGGCCGAGTGCTTCATGCGCGATAAAAGACAAATGGTGATGGATCATGTCCTTCTTTTTCTCTATTAAAAGTAAGTGGAAAAAGCTGTGAAGTCTCACGCAGTGCGACGCAAAGGAGGGAAAAAAAAGGTTCTTTTATTGTATAGGATTGTTCCTTTGCAGCTCCTATAAATTCTAATGAGTTATATTTAAAGTTATTTAAAAAAAAAAAACCTTCATTACAGATGGCGGCTTAACACAATGCATAATTACACATCAATTATGTTCAGAGTTATTAACATAAATTGGCAATTAAATTCCAGACATGAAAAAAAAAAAAGACGAATAAAAGAGAGATTGACCAGGCCGCTTTTTTAATAATGACATTTTTCCCTGCACACTCCTCATGCATTTTTATGCAAGCTTTCGCCTGATGATAGAAAAGAAAAAACAGAAGAACAGGAAGTGATTCAGAGCCAAGACAGCCTCGACTTCCTGTTAACGCCGAGCTAAAACGATCTGTAGGTTAGATGTGTGTGGTGCGGTGACGACTCAGAGTACTCTCGTCCACCAGGAAGCGTTTGTCTAACGTCTAATCACGACACACGGCTGAGTGACGCAGACGCCGAGTGCAGACCACATCAGCGGAGGAAATAACTCCGAGCCAATCGATAAAGCTCCTGCTTTTGAAGGAAAAGAAGAAAAAACAAAACACACCACCAATACAGGTACAGAAACCCGACGCCGTGCCGATAGCGTCCTCCGTCTCATTACCCGGTATTCACAAGGGCTGGACCTAATTACTTAATTATAGGAAACAATAATCTGTGAATAGGCGAGACCTTGGCTGATTTAATTAAATCTGGATTTATTAATTAGCTCGACTCTGCCTTACGTGGCCTGTCGGAGTGCGTGTGGGCCGCCGCGTACGTTAAGGTTATGTAGCTGCGTCGGCGTCGACCGCGACAACAAGGAATTAATTAAACGCGGCTTCAAGAGCTCGGAGTCTTACTTTAATCCGCGCCGTGTCGCAACGCTTACTCTTAAACACGGCTAAACATCAGATCACAGATCAGCATGCTGGCAAGAAGAAGGTCCTGTAAACTTTACAGTAAGGTCCTGGCAAGTTTAAGCTGCCTTTAAAGTACCGTAAATATACATGAGTAGACTCTAAAACGTTTACTAGAGCAACCCAAAAGTACTCGAACTGTAACTTTACAAAAAAAAAAAAATATCAGTTATGTATTCTCTCACTGTAATTTTACATCAGTTAAGTATTATTTTACTGTTATTTTATAAACAATACCTTTTGCTGTAACTTTACAAAATGTATATATCGTTTTACTGTAAGTTTACAAAAGTTAAGTACAATTTTATGGTAATTTAAATTACATATTTTAAGTCATATTTTACTATAATTTTACATCAGGTAAGAATTTCTTACTGCCGTTTCTAATCATTTAAATATTTTACCATAAATCTACTGTAAAATATAATTTTATAACAGATAATGTGTATTGAGTTGCACTTTTAATATACTGCTATCAATCACTCGTACTTTTTTCCTCTTTATCGAACGAGAACGATGATAACTTCAGATGATAACTTTCGCTTTCTTAATTTTTCACAGTTCATCAAATTAACATGCTGCGATTTCAATAATTTCATCTGTTCATTCATTTGAGGATTAAAATTTAACTTTAAATTGGAGTTAAAACTAATATAGTTGCCAGATTTCACTTGATCTATGTTTGCTATAAAACGTACGGCGCAGCGATGTTAAACTCTGGGCTGTGATTGGTCAGGAGGAGTAACTAATCACAGGTTTATATTAACGCACTCGCTCTAATACATTATCGTTTCTATGGTAACACAGAGACTTGTACGGCAGGCGCTCCATACAAGTAATAATAAACGGACTAAAAAAATCACTAATATAGAGAAGTTTTCTTGAAGTAAGGAGGAGATGTTTATTTAATATTGATGGAAGGAGTCTCCAGTGTCAGCACTTTGGAACAGTCAGAGGTAAAGCTGTAACTTTATGTCTTCGAGTTTCGCTTCTTTGGGAACAAGCAGAATTATTTTTTATCTTATTGACTCCAAGAGAAAGGAACGAGAGGCTGGTGAGGGAACGGCGGTTTACAGCTGCTATAGCGCACGTGATAACAGGAACTGACTAGCTTTGTGGACGTTTAACTTTAACTGTAACTATAAAACATAAAAAATTTTATTATTGGCAAAGTGCTGTTGCATGAGAGGAATAACACACTTCAGGATGTGCTGTTATGGTAAAATAATCAACATCACAGCACCACATCGCTGATTAGTTTACTAGAACAGAACGACACACAGTGTTTTATTCCTCCGATGGTGACCATGTGGAAGTGATTCGATATGTAATGGTTAGTTGTGTAATGGAAACCATTAGCATGTCATTAATAATGCTGTTTTTTTAGCTTCTCTGTGTATAATAAATGTTAGAATATCATGCTAATTTATTGCACTCCGCTGTAAAGCCTAGCTGTCGGACATTTTGTCCTTTTCCTGTTCTCGTTATCGATGAGTAATCAGCCTCCATCGCCACTCAGGCTGCGGCCGCGACATTCCTGCGCATTTCAGCGCTGTCGCTCAGACTCACCCTGCAATCTGATCCTGCCATTTCTTTAACAGACACCTTTAACTGTCCTCAGACACATATTTGTTCCTGAGAAGCAGCACTCGGCTCACACAGCCCTGAGCCGAGCCCTGAGCCGAGCCCTGATGACCGCAGGCTGAGCTTCAATACGCCGCCTATTGATTTCACCATCAGGATTCTTTCCCTTTAAAGCAATAAATAAATAAATAAATAAATAAATCCTCACCATGACCTAATCACAACAATTTCATACTGAAGAGCAATAATTAAGCAAAATTATACATCAAAACACCTTTAAAATTAAATCCCAAATCTTCTGGGTTATTATTCAAGATGGCCGCCGCTGTATGTTTACGTGGTGGGACAACGTGAGACATAAGAATCCACATGAGACATGAATTCAAAGACAAACAAACAAACAAACAAACAAATAAATAACTGTTTGCTAACTCTAGCCTCTAGCTAGCTTGAGTGGTTGCTGTGAATGAATGTGTTACAGCCAAAGACTTTTCAGAGGCTATTAGCTAAACATTAAAAGCTAGCAAGAAAATTCGTCTATAAAATTTGGTTTTAAATATAAGTGGCTTTTCATCATTTTTCAACAGTGAATTTAAGATAACACTTAATAAATGATGCTAATCCCCCAAAAATCTCATATTCACAGGGTTCCTTTGCTGCCATTTTGCTCTTAATTGAGTCAGTTTTAGTGTAAAATTAGCAAATATACAAAATGCTACATCATGAAGCACCTCATCAGCCAATATTACAGTCTCATAAATGAACATAAAGAAAAGAGACACAAACAAACAAACAAGAGAACTTACTGAGCGTCAGGAAATTCTCTACTACGTTGAAGGACGACTTGTACACTGAAAAGACCTTGCAAGGTTTATAAAGGATCCCCACTTGCACAAGTCCACTCAGGGAGGAGCGAACGCTTTTTATCAGTCGGCTACTCGTTTATCTTCACGTGCCCTTTTTCAGATGATTCGTTGTTCACATGTGATTCTTTCTGCACTTGATTCACTTATTTTTGCATATTAATTTACCACATTTAGGACATGTATTTTTTTTTTTTTTTTTTGAGCTAATACAATAAGTTCCCTGTACGTCGAGGTTGGGAGTCCTTCGTTTCGTGACTACGTAAGACCCATTAAAGAGTCTCTCGTATCTCTTTCATATCCACCTGATCCATGTACAGTACACCGATTTCTCACACGCAGTCATGTGAAACATATGATACGGTCATAAAATATGCATGAAAGATAAAACAACAGCATGACTCCGCATACGAGTCTATCACACTCACACACACACACACACACACACACACACACACACACACACACACACACACACACAATGAAGCTTAGGAACGATGCCGAGCATCATGAAAGAGCTGAATTATTTAGTGCACCATGTGGCGTGTGATCTCGTCGGGACCTCGAGGCTTATTTGAAGGTTCCTTTTACTCGAACACAAATGAATTACAACGATCTTCACATGACCTTGAGCATTTTTCTCTTTCTTCCACGTGGAGAGCGTGTGCTATACAGTATCATCTCTCCACTGAGCTCTTGACTTTTCTCCCAGATTTCTCTTCTTTTCTGTTCCTCGGTTTGAGATCGGATGTGACTCTTTGCCACTAGGTGTAGCTCAAGCACTCAGGTACCAGCACTGGCCTCGGTGACACACACACACACACACACACACACACACACACACACACACACACACACACACACACTTAACACCACACAGGGTTTTAAAGAATGAGAAAGTACACAATGAAATGGTTCACGGTGCTTTTTATTTAACAGCCACCGAACAGCATGAGGAAGCCGGATGAAGAAGAGAACTTTCCGGAAAGGCTCAGTAAGGCTTAATCTTTAAAGCTGGATTAAACCACTTATTTATCACATCTTCTTCAACTGTAAATAGTGGACTACAGTGCATCTTAAAGTCCTATATCGTACTTCTTTCAGTGGATGTGTATTCCAACATAAGACTAAAAATCAGGGATAGGAGATGAAGAAGGAAATCATATATATATATTTTTTCCCTAGCCTTTAAATGTAAGGTGATGTAACATAAAAGCAAAATAAAATAATTAAAATAAAACACTAATATGATGATATATGAATGGAAAGATGGTCAGGTGTTTAGTATAATCGCTGCATGAATAGTCTTAGTTGTAATTCTCACATTGAACAAAATGGCTTCCGCACTCATCATTCAGCAGCACATAGAATAGCACTTGATCCAGCGCACCCTGTGATGATCGTGATCTGATGGTTACTCGAGTACAACTTACTGAAGCATCAGTATCAGTATCAATCAACAAGCCAGTCAAGGTCATGAAGTCGTAATTAATGCTGCTTTGAATTGTTGATTTAATAAAATAATGTTTACCCGATGCGCTCGCCTGTAACGAAGGACAATCTGACCTAGCACTCATCTGCTACCCGATACCATTAGCACACAGAAAATGACACACGCATTGACAGGGTGAACACAGAGTTAAACGACGTCGCGACTCCAAAAAACAGGACGGAGGAACAACTACGTAATAGAGTTACGGCGGACTGTATGCCCTCCTTCTCACGGAGTGCGTGTGTACAGTCATTACGAAGATGTCTCTGGTCAGACCTTCCATCATCCGCCGCTCTCTCTCTCCGCTTGTGACAATTATGAGCGAGGAGGAGAAGGAGGCCAGGCACTTGACCTGATTTCTCATAGATCAGTGACCGCTCGTCCGCCTCGTGCATCCTCTGAGTGCGCATAACGTAAAATGACACTCGCTCCAAGCTGCCTCGCGAGTGCCTCGTTCTGAGTAACCACACATGACAAGCAGGGGCAGGAGGAGCTCCAAAGGCTAGAAACTGGTATTTCATTTAAAAAATAAAAAAAAAATGAAATAAATAAATAAATAAACCCATCTCATCTGTCTCATTTCTGAATTGCCGATCTCTCTCTCTCTCTCTCTCTCCTCTCTCTCTCTCTCGCTCTCTCTCGCTCTATCTCTCTCTCTCAGACAGAAGAGCAAAGCCTCCTGGGAAGCAGCGAGCACAAGATGATTGCCTTCTGTCGGTTTGTGTGAGCGTGCCACCAGCTCAAAGGTGAAATTACCCATGGCTCAATAGTGCGAAAACGAACCTGCCTCCTCTCCCCATGACGCCGGTGCCCTTTTCCGACGCGATGAATGAGCACGGGGGCTGCTTTATGACACTGTGCTCCTATTTTTTTTTTTTTGCATACTAAAATGAGCAGTAAACGAGGTGGTGATATAAGCTAACGTGGATATGTCCAGAAAATGATCCCATAAGGGCTCTTACGTGAAGCTCACGTGTGAATAATCACGTGAGGATTGTACAAACTAGTGGTTGATTCATGCGTGCGTTTTTATGCGTGTCCATACAGTACATATATGTGAGTTTTTTTTAAATACATAATAAATTACATATTACTCACACGTCTTGAGTGCACGTTATCCTCTTCCTCTGGGAACAAGCGATTCATGGCTTGACCCTAAGGAAAAAAAAAAAAGAAAAAAAGACACTCTTTGGTGTAAGAAGGGAGCGATTGGCTTCTATTTAATCTTTTATCATGGTAGAAAATGGAGCTGCCTTTAAAATAGTTTCTTATTAAAGTTAAAGGGGGACGCTATGACAGTGCTGAATTGGTTCATCATCTGCAGATCAGCTAAACGGACAGCCGAAGGCCCGTGGAATGATCCGGATGATTCGCCGCACTCCCATTATACATCGTGACAGCTTGGAGTTTATGAATTTTATTAAAGAAGAAGAAGAAGAAAAAAAAAAACTCTTACAGGGAATTGAGCTTTATCAGCTTTACACTTTACGCTAAATAAGTTCAAATGATTTCATCCAGTGAAAATGAGAAGCAAAGCACTCGTCTGGTCTTTTTATTTCTTTTATATATTACTTTATTTTATTTATTTTTCTTTGCATAACCTGTATTAGTGTGTTAGAATGACGGATGAATGACACTTGGACACATGGTGCGGATTTTATTCTTTATCAGTTTGCTAGGCTTTGAAAATGTGGATTTGATCATGAAATTTATTCTCGGAAGAATTTAAAATATATTTATATATCTTTGTGACGTTGAGTCATCAGTCGTCTGAATGCTCCGACACACGGGCGAAAGAGGACGAGTCGGATTTTTCATCCTGTAAACTTCCCAATCGGATCATTACGCCAGTCCGAACTTAGCTTTTGCTCCAGTTATAATTTTATGAACGTTTAACATGCTATAGAAGTTATACACACACAGAGCTAAGGGTGTAAATACAGGAATAAAATAAGTTACATAGAGAAAAAGCCTTGGTGTAATAATGTACATTCAGTCACAGAGTCAATACTTCAAGCTGACAAATTCCTCCTTCAATACCTAACAGCTGGAAGGATTTTCAGCTACATTAATTGTGCAGTAATACGCAGATTTGTTCGCATCCGCAGGGTATTTCCCTGACAAAACAAATTCACACCACGCCGTCTGATGGATAAAACTGTCAAAAGAAGTGATATCCGTCCCCAGTTCCTTCCCGCGAGTGAATACCGAGCCGAGTCTTTTTTTTTAAGGCGTAGTCAGATCGCGGACTGTTTGAGAATAAATCACATCACTGTCACGCAAATTGGTTTTGGAAATCCCATCTCTCACTCCGTAATTATCTGATGTCTCATATTGATGGACTGGATTTGGGGATTTAGGAGAAAAGTCATATAATTAAAAAAAAAAAAAAAAGATATATCTTATCATGTATATTCAATATCAGAATGAGATCATGATGCCGGATTTTTGTTATTACAAATAAATTAGATGAAGGATTAGTGAAAATGAGGAAGCGGAGTCACTGTTACCTCCCCGAGTTCATTCTTTTCCCATAACAGCACGGTGTTTTATTCCTCTTACACCACAACAGTTTACCAGCAAACCCTTTATTATAGGATTCTACATAAAACCTTCAAGGGTTCCACCAGAGGAACGGACCGAAGAACCCTCAAAGTGAGACAGGAGGCAGCTTGCAGAAACGTGTTTTGTCTTGAAGTCGATATATGGAACACATTCTATAAGGTCTTTACTCTCACTGGTTGATGATTTCATTGTGTATTAAATATAAGACTGTAGATGTTTTTTGATGAAGTCAGTTTTGGCTCTAAATGATGTTGTACCAAAAGGTCAGAGGATGATAAGAGATAAAGGTTCATCAGATCCTAAATGAGTTTTTCTTTGATAGGGAAACCTCCGGTTTTAGGGTTCTACCAGAGGAACAAGCTACAGAACACTTAATGGTAAGACGGCGAAGAAGAAGAAGAAGAAGAAGAACAACAACAAGCAGTGGGTTTTGGGCTCAAAATTGATATACTGCAGCAAACAGGTTAGGTGTTGATAAGTTTTCCAAGATACACCACATGGCTAAAAGTATGTGCACCCCTCAGAGACTTTAAACATGGCATGGCTACAGGATGGCACCTATAGAAAGGCAGTTCATGCTATATCTGCCCCGGTCAACTGTAAGTGCTATTATAGTGAAATGGAAGCTTCTAGAAGTAAAAACAGCTCATCCATGTAGAGGTAGACCACGTCCACTCACAGAGCGAGTTGCATCTCTCACTACAGAGATCCAAATTACCTCTGGATGCAACATCAGCACAAGAACTGGGCATCAGGAGCTTCATGAGCTGGGCTTCCATGGCCGAGTAGCTGCACACCAGCCTAAGATCTCCATGCACCATGCTGCGTGTGGGCTGGAGTGGTGTAAAGTGCATTTACAACTCGTCATTTATGCAAATTTGTCTGAACATTCACCTAAAAGTGTGGGCTTGTAAAGAAAGCAAAATACCCCTAAGTGGATTTGATGCCTTTGGTACTGAGTTAATGAGTTCTTCAGATGTTTCTTATGATGTTTATCCTGAGTCCAATAACCAGTGATATAATCTCCTTTTGAACCGAAGTTACATTTAAACAGTAATCCTGTGCAATACCAATCCCAGAAAAATGAGTTTCTAATGAGTCATATACCTGCTTCTGATATACAAATCAAGCTAAAAGGTTCCAATCAGGTTTTGTGGCCAATGAGCCAGAGTAGGATCGGTATTCATATTCACCTGAACTCATCGATACGTCATTGACTCTAGCGAAGAGCTTATAAATCCAAGGTCTTACAGACAAAAGGCAGAGAAAAAAGGATCCACAATAAGATTTTTCCCCTCCTTTTCTCCACTTTCTCTTTCTGTCTGCACTGCAGGTGATGATAATTAATCACGCTACCATTAAGTGAATAGGGAGCAGAGGTAATAGATCAATTGACAACTAGATGATAAGAATGGATGGGGCAGCTCACCTTGGGCCTGGCTGCGAGGATGGATGAAGGCCAGAGGAGCCGTGATCACTCCGCTCGCCTCGTGGGCAAAGAAAAGAAAAAAGAAAAAGAAGTCTGAAATGAAATTGAAAGTTGGAGGACTTCACGATTTACAGAAGTATAAATTTACATATACAATATTTATTTGTTTATTTTTGACCCTGTACTTTTCTCGTTAGGTCCAATAGCTCGGGTTAGCAAACAAAATCAAATAAATCATGTGCCCTTGACATGTTATGAAATAAATACCTTTGTAGTTAAGCTCCAGTTGTGCTGTTTGTACAAGTCATGATAGCTGGACTAACACTAGCTCAGCCACATGGTTACAGGGTTGACCTGGAGCAACACTCCTTAGCCTTAGCGCTAGCATGTCATGAATCCTTTCTTCTAGTGCCATGTGATATCTCCAAACAGAGGATAATAAACTGGAAGATTTGGCACCAGAAAAATTGTTATAGCTTCTAATAAAACATAATCGCAATTGTTGGCAAATTTCTATGGTATAAGAAGAATAAAACACTTTATGGAAAATAATCAGCTGGGTCTCTGGAGGGCTAGTGGTCAGGCCACGGGGTTCTCACCACCCGGCCAGGGAACCGAGCCCAGCCACTGAGGATGGACAAGACAGACAGTGCGCTCCCAGTGCTGGTCCCAAGCCACCGCGTCCCAAACTCGGATAAAATTGGGGATGGTCGGGTCAGGAAAGGCATCAAAAAATCAAATAGGTGAACCAATGAGCCACTGTGGCGACCCCTAACGAGAGCAGCTGAATGAAGAAGAAGAAGAAGAACAACTTCTTCTTCTTTGGGCTTTTCCCTTCAGGGGTCGCCACAGCGAATCATCGCTCTCCACCTATCCCTATCTTCTGCATCCTCAGAAGAAGAACAACAACATGGGAAAATAATCAACTGCAGGGAGGAAACGTTAAATCTGCTTCACCACACCACTCAGTATTACTGTAATAACCACACACACACACACACTCAGTATTTGTCTTTAGTTGATGTATATATATATATATATAAACAAAAACAAACAGAAGTGCCATCCTCACTGTGAAGTTCTCAAAATATGGACACGAGCATGCCGACATTAATGCCGTCCTCTATTCAGATCCTGATTTACATCAGATAAAGCGACTGTTTTACAAACACATTTTCCACTTGCTTGCTTTAGTCTGTTATTTTTTATTCTCCTTGTCATGTCAGTCACTAGTCACGAGTGGGACCGAGCGCCTGCCGAGAATGCCGAGGGACCGGCGAAGCTACACATTATCGTCTGCCGGATTTGAGCAGTAAATTGCATATCTGAGTCTCCAAACACTGTCAGTTGAAACACAGATAAATAAGACAACACGTTTCAGGGACTCCTTTGAATCAGCAGCCTTCTGGTACTGTTTAAAATGACAAAAAGGACTTTTTTTTTGTCTTAAATTAAGCCCACTTTTTGCACATTTGCCTGAAACACTAAAACCTAATTAGCTCACCGTATTGGATTTGACAAAGCAGTACAACATTTGAATCATGGGCAAGTGTGTAAAAATGTTCTTGTTCTTTTCTGAAGGCTGGAAAAAAACCCAGTAGCATTAATTTGGCTGTAACGTAATAAAGAATAATCCACCGGCTTGTAAAAGGATCCACTGTGAGTTAGTATGAGCTGAGTAAATGGTGAGTAAAAAGGCATTAAAGATACAGGTACCTGAATCTGTCACAAGCTTGTACACACTAACACACTTCACCTGAGAGGAACCTGAGCATGATAGCATGGCTGTTAAAGTGTTGAGCTGGGGCTTCTGACCATCGGGCTTTCTCAGGTGAATGATTAGGCTGATTGTCCGTTACGCCATCACACACGATATGATCCATAAAACAGGAGACGTAAAGGAGAAAGTAAAGTCATAACAAAGTACACTTAGAACCGATGGCATGAGTTTGTAACCAATGAGCAGTCAGTTAGGTCCAAACTGGTTTTACCTGGAGCTAGAAACCGTACCACTAGGTGTGTCGAAGGAGAGAGAAGACAGACAGCATTCATTTTCCAAATCGCTCTGGATTAAACATGAACTTTCGACTAAACTGTGCAGAAGAAGAGTGAGTACGTGGTCGCTGCCAGGTGTTATGCTGGAGCTTGTTAATGAGCTGGACTTTTCGGGTGATTTGATGAGTTTATGAGGTGAAAAGTGGCTAACAGAGGAGATCCCTGGGCAGGAACCTAAGCAGATTCCTCCTCCCCTAACCACTTTTCAGGATTTACTAATCCACCCCAGATTAACCTCTTTAAGCACTGTACAAATATCTTACATTTAGCCCATTGTTTGTTTAGTCAGTGTGTAACCGACGCATAAAACCGAACAGTATAGATTATCGGATTGCTTTCTGAAAGGAGCAGTAACCCAAACCTCATCATTAGGTAACGTAGCTAGAAAGATTTGTAGTTAAAGTTATGAGATTCAACCCGACTTTTTACTCTTATTGCTGCACAGATCAACACATGATAACTTGCTTGGCTCTATAAAGTCAGAAACGTTATATTAAACTTTATATAAAGCTAATACAGAGACACAGCAGGATAAATTACAGCACTAAACTACTTACGCAAGTGCTTTTGTGTTTTTGTTTTTGTCTGTTTTTTAATACAACTAATAATCTAGCATGAATACATGCACCATTTGGCATCGCTCCTGACTTCCTGCTGCTGTCACTTCCCATAAAAGACTTCAGATTGTTTTCCACGTGGCCAAGCAGCTCGCTTAATCAAAAAAAAAAAAAAATCCTGGACTACACTTACAAAACACATTTTGCAAAGCCATTATTTCTTTTGCAACCTTTTAAAGATTTTAACTTCATTAACGACGCCGTCTCCAGAGGAGCGCTCCCGATAATCGTCACTGTCTTTTATGTCTTATTGCAGTGGATTTGCTCGGGGCCAGCCTCTGAAGTCCAACAAGTGGTCACTCTGGGTCTCGCCAATCCATTCTGCAGTAAATGAGTCTAAAAGACCCATTATCATTCAGGAGCATAAAGAAGCCACTTTGAGCACATGGTACTGGTGCAATCCAGCGTAATGGAGGCTGTCAGAGACGGAGGCTGAGACCTCAGCAGAGCCGACGCGTAAACAATACAGGAATCGGAAAATCCGCAATCAGAAACTGTTCCGTGATTACGCCACTCTGTGTCCTGCTATTAGAGGGAAAGGAAAAACACGACAATCTGCTCAAGCTGATTATTTTCCAGTCATGGTCAAGCATGATTCGTTTCTCTAATACGACATCGACAATTTGTCAACAGTAACATTCATTAACATTTATTAAAGCACTACACACTTTTTATCCATTAATAGTTACATTTAATTAGTTCCTGCTTTCACTTTCACTTTCTCTTTTTTCTCTCTTGAGGTTAATAAAACACACTTTGTCATGTTACAAAGAAACTGCAAAAGCATGAGACATGTCGGAAATCTTAAAGTTGCAGTTTTACCTCTGACGGATACGACGCGCTGACACTGGAGACTCCTTCCATAAACAACGAACAAACATTCCCTTACAGAAACTGAAGTGAAGTGACTTTGTGGTCAAGTGTGGTGACCCATACTCGGAATTTGTGCTCTGCATTTAACCCATCCAAGTG
>CM074969.1:1325141-1338975 GCA_037577455.1 Pangasius macronema | reverse complement strand
CCCGAGACTCGAACCCACCACCTTCAGGTTCACCTTCAGGTTACAAGTCCGTCTCTCAGACCATTAGGCCACGACTGGCCCCAAACTGTCACCATGTCAACAATTCCACACGTTTGTTCTGTTTACATGGTTCTATGCATTAGAACAAGCACATGAATATAAACCTGTGATTTGCAGGTGCACGTATTTGTCAGAGCTGCCATTGTAGAAACTCAGTCAATACCACGAGACCAATTCAACAGCTGAGGATGATGGTTGCATCAGCAGCATGGGGTTACGGTTACACATTCAGAAGAACTGAAGCCTGTGTATCTTTAAGGCAAGCGTTTGCCGTAGCACTTTCATTTTTCTTTTTTTATTCACATATCCAGTGAAATCACACGGAGTGCTAACTGTTGAAAGATCAGGTTCCACTTAGAGGAGCGGGATGGCCCCCAGCTGCTTTCTTTGTGAGATTAAAATTGCTCGGGACGTCACTTTCTGAAATCCCCGACTGTGACTTTAAGGCGGGTTTAAAAAGCTCTGGCGTTTTAATCTAGCTGTAAGATCAATATGCCCAGCTGAAAACCAAGTAAACATCAATTGATTTTTTCCTCCCTCAACTCAACAGTGTCCCAGAATGACATGAGAGAGAGATCACTTCTAAAATAGCTGCTCTCTATTTAATCCAAACTGCCACGATGCCTCGGTGTCCTCCAACAGGAAATGATGCGCTGATGCGATCCAGAGGCTCGAGTCATTTTTCAGCCTCTGCTTTCTCATGATTTAGGCCATGTTTGCAGGATTACATCTCGCCCCCTTTCCTTTTTCCCTGTGAGTCTCAGCGGAGACAATTAAATTGTGACAGCTCTTCATTTAACAAGAGCCGTTTTACCTTGTAGGGACGAACACATGGCAGTCTAATTATCGGAGAACGGCACGAGGCTTCCTTGCCGCTTTAGTGCTGTTCTCCGATGTGGCCTGACGCGTCTGACAGCCAAAGAACAGCGGGACTGAAATTACCAGGATTAATGCTTCTACTGATGAACTTCTCAAATGGGCCTGTGATGATGGGAAGATCCTACTGGGGAACTCTGATTGGTCTTACGCAGAAATGCAATCTCTTCACTCTCTGAGCTCTTACTCACTCTCAAACCCCCGATGATCACCGTCTGTCACGGCGCCCACGCTTGATTGCACTTCGCCAACGTATGCTAGAAGACTGAAAGAACGATATGGATGATGGAACTGAGGTAAAGCTCGCAAAGGAATAGATATTAATCATCTTCCTGGGTGTGGTTGGCGCGGGCGCGGGCGCGGGTGGGTGGTGTGTCACGTGACTTTAGTACAGATAGATAGAACAATACCAGAAGCGTCAAAAGTATTAACACCAGACGTGAAAGAAATCCAAGCAAACGCTCCTCACGTATTCCAGTCTCTAAGCATTTTGCAAGAAATTGGTCAAACTATCACGATAAATGTCCTTGAAGTCTGGACACATGACGTTTATGATTAGCATCTTTTTTTAAAATGAAATAACTGCATACGCAGGTATAGATCAATGATGACAAAACTGTGGAATAAATCAGAATAAATATTAGCTTATATTACAGATTTATAAACTAAGCCCATGTCCTGTAGGTTCTGTCTGCTATAGAAGCATGGAACAATTCAGATCATGTACCTGAGCTATTCGACTGTAATTATAGTGTGGTGAATTCTGGATTCTGATTGGTCAACAGGTATTTCATTGTCTGTAACAGAGTTTTTTTTTTAATTTCAACCTGCTGATGCTGCAGCTTCTTATGTAAATCTTATATAACTAAGAAGGAGGGTCATGAATTATTAATCAACAGATGAAAACCGACTGTAAATTAGATTATTTGCAAATATGATTCCTAAACTAAATAAACATCTCCAGATGGCTGACATGATCCTGGATCTTTATTATTAACCCGTCATTGCCTTCTGATGTAATCACTGTGCACCGATATGACTTATGTTTATAGTATAACGTGGTTCGGCCCTGCTTCCTCCTCTCGCATTCGGTATTATTTTAGGCTTCGTCTCAAACAGCATTTGTTCTGGACAAAAACAGAAAATTTAAAAACCTGAAAAATAAAATCATAAAAAAAAATAGACAACAGAGGAGCTTTGGCCTTGATGTTGCTCTTGGTCCGAGCCCGGGTTGGAACGATAAATAAATCGTTTTTTTTTTTTCAACAGCGTGTCTGGTCTGACCTTTGGGAAGTGCCAACACTCTTCAGCCAAAGCAGGAGCACAAACACCTCACGGCGGTGTTCTGCGTGATGTTCAAACCTGAAGCTGCGAACACAACAAGAGCGAGAGGGAGCAGGTGAAAAAAAAAAGATGAGAGGTTAGCGAAAAGCAGGGGAAAAAAAAAAGAGAGAAAAAATGCAGTGATGAAGTTAGGGCATGTGGCAGAGATCTGGGTCAACGCTGAGCTGTGTGTGTGTGTGTGTGTGTGTGTGTGTGTGTGTGTGTGTGTGTGAATGAATAGAAGTGATTACCTGTCCGAAAAAGCTTGAAGGGAAAAGAGGGATTTTTCATCAGTTAATCAAAACCTGAGTAAAAAAAAAAAAAAAAAAAGACAAATCATCAAACTCTAATTGTTGCCCTTGTGCAGTTATCTGCTTTTAATGAAAAATGGGAGGGTAAAACTACCAGCGTACGTTTTCCACACTTCCAGCACGGGGACGTGGAAGCAGAACCTCGGATATATAAATATATAAAAGGCGTTGCGGTTGATTACTCAAAGCCGGAGTGACCTCGGGTTGATTTCGAAGACATTTTCTCAAAAGACGAATTGCAAATGAAATCATAGCGCCAGTGCCGTAATGAAGGTTAACTGGAGTGCACAATCTAATAGACTAGTGCCCCTCTCAACCCCTCACTTAAGATATCGAGCACAGGAAATAGAACATTGTTCAATGTCACAGCTCAAGTAAGGCCTGAAAATTCAATGTACTTTATATTAGAAATGCAAATATGCTGCCAACCTCCTGATTTTACTCTATATTAAAGATTCAATGAATAATAATGATGCTTCCTGAAAATTGTACTGTTTGAGACAGATAAAGACATTTAAAGGCAGTTTAGTTTTTAATCCAGCTCTGCATCGGGGCTGAAAGTGGAAGTCCATTATATAAGGAATAAAACATGGCTCAGAGTCACTGTTACCGCCCTGAAGTGGATTATTTTCCTATAACGGCAAGTCCTTAAGAATTATATTCCTCTTACACTACATCAAGTAAGCAGCAATTACTATTTTTTCATTCATTAAAGAATGACAACATTGTTCTTTTCCTCTGTTTGGAGTTACACTTAATGTCCACAGCATCCACAAAACTAGCTAGTTCTGAAGTGAAGTGACTTTGTGGCCAAGTGTGGTGACCCATACTCGCAATTTGTGCTCATCCAAGTGTAGTGAACACACACACACCCGTGAACACACACCCGGAGCAGTGGGCAGCCATTTTAGCTGCGGTGCCCGGGGAGCANTCCCTGCCGGACCCGAGACTCGAACCCACCACCTTCAGGTTCACCTTCAGGTTACAAGTCCCACTCTCAGACTCTCATTAGGCCACGACTGACCTCACGACTTCTTCCTTATGTTATTGCAGCTATAAACTAGGAAAGCCGTGTTCCTTCACCAGCGTCTCTTTTTTCTCTGTCTTCAAGTTACTAAGACAAAAAAAAAACACAGCTTGTCATGTTGTTTTCGGTTGTTTTGGTCTTTAGATGAGCGTGATTGCTGTGCTCTGTGCTCTCACGTGCGTAAAGGACACAGCAGGCTTTTATTCAAACGAGTGGAACGTACAGTATGTGCAAGCGTCCTTAAAGATTCTACACGCGACCCTTTAACACAGCGTTTCCATATGAGAAAGGGATTCAAGCCGAAATCATTCTTTTCTTTAAGACAAGAGCCTTTAAAGTGTAGCACAGAACCTTAAGCACCAGGCTGTGGAAGCTCTTCCACTGTAAAACGGTCCATTGATTGTTTCTGCTTTTCTGTGTTCCAGCCTATATTAGGTTTGGTTTGATAGATGATGCTGCACTGCTGTCAATCATTATAAGTGAAAAACATTGCTATTAAAAATGGATTTCAGGTTTTTGTTTATTCTTCAACTTCTTTTCTTTTCTTTTTTTTTCTTTAATCTTACAGTCACTGTTGTAAAAAATCTGCTATGAATAAACAGAACTTTGTTTTAGCTGATTGCATCCTAATGAGGACCCGAGAGCAGTGATGTTTACTTACGGTAATTCGGTAATATATGAACATGATAAGCATATTTGACAGCTGCAACTCCCTTTTCCCTTTTGTAATCACAATAAAAGGTCTCGGGTTAGAGCGCGGCTGGACTCCCTGCGTCGCACTTAAGAGTCTTTCGGAGTTTTTATGCTGATTATGCTTCCTCCTGCCATCCCTTGTCAGTCAGATCTGAAAGCTTGCGAGCATTTACCGTTGCAATCAATACACGACCACACACTCACGATTCAGGTGCGGTTAAGATGATATTAAAGAATATTGAGGCTGGGAGGTTTGACCCATCAGGGGAAAACACTTTCATTTAGCAAACTGCTTGAGGGTGAGTCACAAAACTCACAAAACTTCCAGGTAATCAGGAAAACTCTAAATAAATGACCAGAGATTGACATAAAACATCTGCAAAGGCAAGTTCACAGTATAAAGTCTGTTTCTAATCACTACAGAGATAAAACCTTATCAGTAAGCATTTGATGCCTTTGATTCTGTTCAGCAGACCAGATTAATGCGCTCGTTCTAATACTTTATTGTTTCTATAGTAATGGCTCATTGTCAGCACTTTTTAACAGTTAGGGGTAAAGCTGTTCTCCAACATCTTCAGGATAGAAGAGTTTGTCTTATTAACTTCAAGAGAGAGAGAAAAAAAAGAGAGGCTGGCGAGGGAACGGCCGTTTATAGCTGCTATAACGTACGTGAGAACAGGCATGTACTAGTTGAGTGAACATTAAATGGGATAAAATATATAATGTGTCGTTCTTCAGTAAATAAAAACATTAGCATTGACAAATCGGTGCGGTATAAAAGGGATAAAACTCTTTCATAGGACGCAGGTACCAAGACATTTGGTTCCATCTTGATTCGTCCCTCTGGAGGAACCCTTAACAGATCTAACTGTGGGTTTCCTTATCAGAGACGGTTTCGAGGTTCATTGCAGAATGCCAACAACCCTTAATTGTCCAAAGTACCCTTTTGTTTGAGGTCTGACCTGAAATGTTTCTTTTTGTAGCACCTTCTAACAACTAGTGTGTGATTTAATCTACATCTGTATTTCTGAGAAGCTAGAGATGATTGGATGCACTCTGTGAGTCTGTTTATTGAGGTGTTTCTAAAAAAAAAAAAAAAAACATGACCAAAATCCATAACACGTCTCAGAGCACCAGTGGACTGGGCAATATAATAAGTCAGAAACATGATAAACAAGGACCATACCACAAAACCGTCTAGCATTCTGACATTTCTTTCTGTCTGGAAGTCTGCTCTGGTGCTGTCTGGGATATATTGTCCTTGTCAAGTGCCCATGTTTTTGGAAGGACTAAGCTGTGTTCATGCTGTTCCTTGTTTGCAGTCCCTTGTGTTCTTGACCTTGTTTATCTGTGTTTCTGTCTTTGAATTATGGAGATGCCTATGTCCAGCTGTGGGCTCAACCCTGCTTTAGGTTTTCACCCTGGTTTGCCTCAATACACATTCGCATCCAATTAGCTCTGGCTCATGTGTCACATTTATTTGCAGTACATGTGGATATACTGTAAATTGTGTTGATGATTTGGATGTTGAGAATATGCTACTGGAGGATTTAACTTTGATTTAGGTGGTTAGTGAGGCTGAAATTTGGCAAGTGAGATTGATGATTTCATGGCCATGGAGGTGAGATTTGGTTTTGTGACAGATGGGAAAAGATATCAAGTGGTCAGGTTTTGGAAAGACTAAGCTGGGTGTGGACCAAAAAAAAAAGGTGGACCACTATCAAGAGAACAAGAGGCAACTGAATGAGAGACTTCTGCAAGTAGGAAATTTTTCCAGCCATGATCATTGCCCATCTGCAATCTTTCCACATTTCATTCATGTATCTTCAGTAGCCACACCATCCTGGTCAGGGTCTCAGTGGCTCCACAGCCCCTCATGAGAACATTGGAACTGTTACAGACCTTTTTGTTCATCTCTCAAATTAACATCAGCCTCTTTGTGTCAGTGGGAAGTGAGAGTCTTAAGATAAAGAGACCAAACCCCAGATTCATTGTTTTGATGCAAATATATGACTTCCCCAATCTGCCAATCCCTACATTGATTGATCCAGTTCTCTTCCTGGAAATCCTAAACATGTAGTAGCAAGAACGTGGGAGAGAAAGCCAAACTATATGTCCAGGGACATAAAAGAATACACCCTTGATGGGACACCAATCCATCTCAGGAAACCAGTGTATCACAGGACACTCATTCACACCTAGCGGCAAATTATCTTAATCAATTCACCTACAAAAGTTTTTAAAAGGTGGCTGCAAACTGGAGAACTCTGAGAACCCTTGGAAGAACATACAAAACTCCAAATAGACAGTGACCCAGCTCAGGAACAAACCCTGAAGATGTGAGGCAGGCTGTTCCACCATACCATACACCATACATACCTCCATTTTCTGCCAATTTAACCCTTACCAATTCCCATCCTCTGGCTTGTTCACTACTATTGCACCACAACTACCAACCTTGTCGGTGAAAAAGCTTCTTCTTTTGAATCTTCTTCCACATTTCTGGCTCATGCAATGTCATCAAAAAAGAAAGGGCAGACTAGCCATGTTACTCTGTATAGGCATGTTTGATTTGCTCGCATTGCTCTTATTGGCAGGGGAGAAATGAATGTCCTCTTTCAGATCCAGGAAGTAGGACAATTACACTCTCTCAGACTGCTGGCTTTCAGAACTCTCAATCTCCAGGCAATGTGGTGAAACCTTGGGGTGCCCCACTCAGTAGCCCCTGTTTTCTTTCATTTCCTTAAGGCACTCCCTCACCAATTAGTCCTGGTGCCCGGAAGCATTATACATTTAAGATGATCTCAACTGGTAGAGAAACTCACCTGATTTAATGAAACACTCACTCAACCATTCAACAATGATTTCTGTGCTGCAATGCTTCTGGGAAAATCCAGAGTGAAATTCTTACCTTTGGCTTGTTATCTATTTGGTGCAATTTGGTTTACACGTTCCACGGGTTTCAACAGTGAAGTAAAAACAGGGGGCGGGTAAAGGGGTGGAGCTGACAACATACTTTGAAAAGTCTTTCATTCATTGGTAATTTATTTATTTAACAGGGTTGAATTGTTCGAATTGTTTGATCACAAACAAACTGTACTAGCAGCCTGAGACCATCACTCTCTCCGACTGGTTGTTTTGGTCAACACCTGAGTGGGATTACTGTGTTCACACTTGCCCGAAGAAACCTACCTTCACCCAGGGAGGAAAGGACCAGGACTCAATTCCAACACACAGGCAATGTGAAAGAAACCAGCAGCAAGTGAGTTTCAAGGCCTCTTCCAGCATATCTGGGAACCGGCAGTCATTACCTAAAGTAGCGATTTGCTTATTTTCCTGTAACACCCTGTGCTTTACCAAAACAGCGCTAACGGCCCATTACCTCGCTCTTCCTCTTTCGTCTGCCAGAGCCAGTGTGACGCTTTGCTTTTCCAAATCTACTTTACCACAGAGACTAACTGAGCAACAAATCATGCAATACACTACACTGCAAAAGTAAAGAAAATAAATCACACTTTTTTTTTGTTCAATTATAACAAAATTCATTTCACTCTTGTACTTTCATGTTGTACTTTAAAATAAGATGAATACCCTCCAGCATCCATTATACATTATACATCGGCTGCAGAAATCCTAGCTCTGCAACGTGCTTCATTTGTATGCATGTGTGTCTGGTGTCCACTTTCATCTGTAAGGCCTACGCTGCGTATTCATAATACATAAACCGTTGTATGGTTGAATTTCAAATCATAACGTTTTCCGGATGCCACAGCTCCGCATGGCTCCTGTTCGGATTTGCCTCGGTAAAGACGTAGCCCCATAAAGAGATTACATGCCAAAAAAAGAAGGATGTTTCAGCGGGTGGCTGAGATCAGGCAAGCAAATGAGTTTAAAGAAAATTGCAAGCAGAGCTGTGATACATAAATCTAGGATTTCTTTGCAAGGAGGGAGCACATGCCTGTAGGTGAGATCAAGGAGTCCGTCAGGTGTCTCTGCATCCTGGCGTTGAAGGGGGAAAAGTTGCAGCTTTGGGCTTTTTTGCATATTTATGCCACTTATTGCTCCTCGGAGACCCACAATAGATCCAGAGACCTGCCGACGGGTGACAGCGCAAACCGGGATTTCTGCATCACGTGTCTCCGGGCCTGTCTCCTTCCTGATGTATTTCTCAACACAACTTGCTCAAATTGCCTCATCGATCAAAGCCTCCAGGTAGAGGAATGTAGATCTTGACAAGACGCGAGACACGTTACGAACACCATCTGCACGATCATGGGTTGCGTCCTCGGAGACAGAATTTACACGCTGGCAAGGAGTAACAACAATCAGAGCGGCCGTGATCTTCACCTCCTCAACCTCACTTGGCAGATGATCGGACTGCAAACGTTTCACGTATATATTAGCATATTGTCCAAGAAGTCTGGATTCTAATGGGTCAGAATGTGTTTATTAATTTTCTATAACAGCATTAATATTAATGTGCTTGTTATTGTGTCTGTAGTAACAGCATCATAGTAAAGCCGTGGAAGCTGAAAGACTTCACAACAGAGGAATTTACGCCTTGCAATTTCTCTGTAACATGACGCTGCGTTTTTTTAAAAATCTTATTAATATAAAATAGTGAGGAAAAAAAAAACCAAAGGCTGGTGAGGGAACAACTGACCTATTGTAAGTGAGAACAGGAACTAACTAGTTCCAAAACAACAAATGTAATTATAAATGGATAAAAAATTATTGGCAAATTGCTGTGGTAAGAGGTAAGAGGAATAAATATCATCATCTTCAGGGAGGTAGCTGTAATTCGGATTCATCACGCCACCCTGTTGTTGATTATTTTCCTACAGCAGCACAACACACAGAGGTTTATTTCTTTTATAAAACCTTGTAACGCCTCATGCGTTGGAATTTCTACTTGGCTTTCAGTCATATTTGAAGGAATTTCCACTCTAAAACAAATTAAAACAACATCTTAACACACTCCCACCTGCTCCACAGCAGAGACAAATCCGTGGAGGATTTACCCAGCGAGCCACAGCTGCTCGCCGATCACAGAGCCAAAGTTTTCCGGCACGGTTTTAATCATTAATGAAAATCAGAGCACCTCGATTGAACAGATTAAAGCCGAGGCTTCTGCTCGCACTTTAGAAAGAGGAGATGCCATTTTAATAGCACTTTTGAAGCCCTAATGGGCAAAAGCTCTTGATGAAATCGGCGTCACGTGACCAGTTTACTATTAAGATAATCTTAAGTTTCTTAATGGAGTGTAATCAGGGTTGCACGCTGTCAATACTGCCGCTACTCTCAGCAGAAATTACTTGTGCCGCAGGCGTCCCATTACATGAAATGCTATGATTAAATCTACATACTTTCACTTCACACATAAACAGACGCTCTCACCGGCGGCACAAAGGCACCGACACTCCCGCGCCGCATGACTCCGACCCCTTCCTTACGTTTTCATGAGTGCATCTTCCACATCTGTTTGCTTTTATGTAGCTCGCTGACGTGGCGGTGAGAAGCAAAAACATGCAATCAACGGGGATCCAAAAGTAACACCTAATTAGAGTCAGCGTGGAGTTCATTGAGGAGACACGTCTCATTCCTTTTTTTGGAACCATTTTCTCGAAAAAGAAAGAAAGCTGAGTGTGTGTCTGTGACAGTGATAGATCAGCATGTCCTTAGCATTTTTCCTCCACCGACTCGAGGTTCCCGGTGAATTCGGACCTCTCTGGGATAATGACTGCACTTTTAGCTGTGCCTTGGATGTTGTCTGACAGGCTGGAGGCCTGACGCTCTCTGGAGATGTGTGAGTGGCCGACGCCAAGCCCGATTTAGGGCCTCGCTGCCACATGGCTTCCTTATTACCCATGATAGAGGACAGAGGGATCCTCGCTATGTAGTCTGTTCTCATAAGCAGCTCGGCTCAAACTGCTTTTCCGACTCCATTACAGTGCAGCGAGAGGATGTGTGTATGTGTACGTGTGTGTGTGTGTGTGTGTGTGTGTGTGCACCTACTGTAGAAAAGAAAAGAGAAAAAAAGATTGAACAGAGAGAATGGAGAAACGGAATAGGAAAAGGGAGAAATGAAAGAAGGAAGCAGGAAAGACGATGGAAAGAAATAAGAAATGACAAGAAGAGAGTATAAAGAAAGAAAAAAAACGAATTGAGCGAGTCATAAAAAAACATAAGAAAAAAAAGAAAGAAAAAGAAAATAAATAAATGAATAAACAAACAAACAAACACACAGATAAATACTATAGATAGATTGTAAACAAGAGGGAATAAACTAGTTTGATTTCTCAAATGAAGTGCCTGTCTGTCTCTCTCTCCATCTCTCTCATTCCTCAGGCTTGTTTTTCTTAATTTTAGAACTTGTAAATTCCGCGTAGAGAGAGAGGAGAGCGTGTAGGAGAGGGGGAACCTTCAAAGTCTGGTTCTCAGCAGGTACAGAGAGAACAGCGTGTTCCTGTTCGAATGGAGGCGAAGGGAAAGAGCTCCTCCTCGGCGGCTGAGGAACGGATTAAAGCAGCACTTAAAAAGACACACTGATCTCCAGTGGGCATCGTAACAAGCCTCATCAGTAACCACCACCATGTTGGGGAGAAGGAGAAAGAAGAGAGAGAGAGAGAGAGAGAGAGAGAGAGAGAGAGAGAGAGAGAGAGAATTTCAATTTAAAAACCGCTTTATTGGATCAAATTAAATATCATCAAGAAGTGAAACCGTTGACTCTTACATTGGAAAATTAAAAAAAGCAGCCTTTTCTCTTTACTGTAGAAGATAAACAACTGAAAATAAGCAACTGAAGCAAAAAAAAACAAAACATTAAGACATTATTTAATGATGAAAACCATCTAAGGTTAGGAACAGGTCACATAGCCGACTGCGCTGTGCTGTGCTAAAACCAGGGCTTCATTTTGGGACAGAAATGTCGGCCTGCACCAGCAGTAGGATGGAGACGCACCCGATGTCTGTCTGTGACTCCTGCCCTGTGTATCCTCCACTGGAGGACAGCTGTCAGTTTATCAACTGGACACTCACACAGAGACTGCCAGCAGTCTTTAGGGGAAGAGTCAGTGCCAGAGTCAGAGTCAAACTTGATGGAACTTCCTCTAAAATGTATGCATGGCACACCTTCACACAGGTTATGTAGAGTGCCTTTTTCCCAGTTGATTTAAAAGACCCAGTTCTGGAGTAGAAAAGCATAAGAGCCTAAGCTCATCCTCATTCCTTTCGTCCACTTCAGCAGTAACATTCATTTGAATTTGAATTTTGAAGTAACTTGTGGCCAAGTGTGGTGACCCTTACTCGGAGTTTGTGCTCTGCATTTAACCCATCCAAGTGCACACACACAGTAGTGAACACACACACACCCGTGAACANTCGAACCCACCACCTTCAGGTTCACCTTCAGGTTACAAGTCCGACTCTCAGACCATTAGGCCACAACTGCCCCCATTCAGTGCAGGAAAGTTATAAGAATGTCCACCTGTCCATTGTGCACATGTATAGGAAAAGACGGTCAGCCCCATATCTCCACTGCAAACAGGTGTAGAAGATGCCCTGACCTGATCCCAGTCCTTTCACCCACAGCTGCCATACCAGTTTTTTTAGAAAGTGTACCCACTCTGCAGTCAAAGGACGTAAACACAAATTAGCCGACAACAAAAGTAGAAGAGTGATAAAAAAAATTCCTCCAGTAGCCACATCCCAGCAGGCCTATCAGGTACACTATACGGCCAAAAGTATGTGGACCCCTGACCATCACACCCACATATGGTTCTTCCCCAAACAATGTTCTAAGCATACAGTTGTCTATAATATCTTTGTATGCTGTAGCATTAAGATTTCACCTCACTGGAAATAAGAGGCATAAACCTGTTTCATCATGACAATGACCCTGTACACAAAGAGTACAGCTTCATAAAGACATAGTTTGCCAAGGTTGATTTGGAAGAACTCAAGTGCCCAGAGCCCTGACCCCAACCCCACTGAACACCTTTGGGATAAAGTGAAATGCTGACTGTGCACTAGGCCTCCTCGCCTGACATCAGCGCCTGACCTCACTAAAGCTCTTATAGCTGAATGAGCACAAATCCCCACAGCCACATTCCAAGATCTAGCAGGAAACCTTCCCAAAAGAGTGGAGATTATTATAACAACAAAGGGTGGACCAACTCCGTGTTAATATCTATGGTTTTGGAATGGGTTCTTATGGGCGAAATGGTCAGGCTCTCCACATACTTTTGGTCATATGGTGATATATAGCCACAAGCTCAAGAATAACCTCAAAATGCCTCAAAAACTGACCAATTAAAAAGTGTGAGATCCACCAGCTCAGCCTCTTGCAGTTTTATTAGAAACAGTTGCCTATTAAGTCCCATTCCACTGGCTTTCCTCAGTAATGAGGCCCCAGTATGTTCCCAAGTGATAGACCAGTTGTACAGCAGTCCCTGAGTAGCTTGTAAATGAAAAGTCATTACTCTGGACCTGATATCCTTGTCTTCCTTGTAGGTCCCCTTTTTAGGTCCCATAAGTCACTGATGGTCTTAGTACAAGTCCTGCAAGTTGTTGTAGCACATCACATCGGTGCCAGGGAGTAAAATCAGCCAAGTTATTGGCAAACAAAACTCTTCCTTGTAGGACAGCAGAGGTAGAGACCATTTCCACATTTCCATCGAGACAACCTGATGAACAATCTCTCCACTGCACCCTCCCAGTTAGGTTTTTCTTCTGTCCCTAAGACAACACCCAAAGTCATTAACCCCTCTCTGTCCCACCTCAGATTCCCAGGTCAATGTGGACGTCCCTCTGTCTGAGCCTGCCCTGCCTATAAATCTTTGCTTTTGTCCCAGTTAGCTTTAACTGGAGCATGCCTTCTGTTAAATCTCAACAGATACTAATGTCCTCACCATTATTATTAATAAGAACTGAAACATCATCACCTTTGGAAATCGGAAACCTGCAAGTCTCCCAGGAGTGGTTCAATGGCTATGCTGAACAGTTGACGTCCTTGCCTGATTCCTCATGTGAGGGCAATTGGGCGGCTCAGATCACCTCCATTTTATTTCCTGCGTGAATCGTCAGTGTATCACAGACATTACAGACACCCAGGACACAGTGTTGGCTAAACACCATATTCTTATAATCAGTAGTCGGTAGAGCAACCGATTGTTGTCCAGTTCTTTAATAGTGACAGATGCCCCTTTTTGGGTGACAAAGACAACAAAGCCAGAGAGCGAGACAGAGAGAGAGAGAGAGAGAGAGATGCTGAGAGAGATATGCGGCCAGTTTGTAGATTTATGTAATGTAAATGTATATGTAATTTTTAATGCAGACTTATTTTATTGCGTATGTAAGCAGTGGTACGAAGCCAAAACGATTTATTTTTGGGATCACGACTTCACGACAAATTCATATAAATTACGTCAATACTCATTCGAATTACTGCAGTTACTGTTGTATGAGTAGAATGTGGGAAAGAGGTGAAGAAGCGAGTGCAGGCAGGTTGGAATGGGTGGAGAAAGGTGTCGGGAGTTCTGTGTGA
>CM074969.1:1295946-1308760 GCA_037577455.1 Pangasius macronema | reverse complement strand
TGTGCAGGACACTCGAGTTCTTCCACTCCAACCTTCACACACCATGTCTTCATGGAGCTCGCTTTGTGCTCAGGAGCGTCATCATGCTGGAGCAGGTTTGGGCCTCTGAGCTCCAGTGAAGATAAACTGTAAAGCTACAGCACACAGAGACGCTCTATACAACTGTGAGCTTCAGAGTTTGTGGTAGGAGTTTGGGGAAGAAGCTCATATGGGTGTGATGGTCAGGGTGCACATACTTTTGGCCAAATGGTGTAACTTTAAATAAGTGTGTGTGTGTGTGTGTGTGTGTGTGTGTGTGTGGGTGCAAGTAAGCAAGATACTGCAACTACTACTAATAAGAATAAGAATAAGATGATGATGATGATGATGAAAATAAACTTTATTTATACAATTAAGTTCATACAATTTAAACAGCACAGATAAAAGGAATATGTTAAGAAATATGAGATAGATAGATAGATAGATAGATAGATAGATAGATAGATAGATAGATAGATAGATAGATAGATACTGTTATAATAACCATGAAGAAAATAACAATGTGATTTAAAACGCTTGAGTAAATGTGCAGATGGATTTAGATTTTTTTCCCTTCTTCTCCCCTGATGGAATGAACGAGTGGAGGAAAAGAGAAGCCTCTCTTTTGCTCCTTCTCTACCTGTCTAAAAACAACTACATAAATGGAAATTACGTGGAGATGACAAGTCCCTCGAGCTGTCTCCACGGCAACAGCACCAATGCAGAGTGTGTGACAGACGACTGGCTCAGGACGTCCAGAGAGGATCCCCAAGGACCTGCTGTCAGAATGAAGAGACACACACACACACACACACACACACACACATACACACACACACACACACACACACACACACACACACACACCACTTGGATATACACTCTGCACAACTTACAACTCAACACACCCACACAAATCCACACACACACATGCCACACATTCATCACAAATCACAAGTCAACATGCAACACACACTCATCACAACTCATCACACACACACACACACACACACACACACACATACACACGACACTCAGATACACACTCTGTGCGCTCCACAACTCAACACACTCATCACAACTCATCACACACACACACACACACACACACACACACACGATACACACTCTGCACACTCCACAACTCAACACGCTCATCACAAACTCACAACTCACACTCCATAAGTGTTTTAGTGTTGTATTCAGAGTCTTAAGTCCAAAAGTTTCATCAGAATGTACAGGGTGAAAGTTCCTCATATTCATCACCAGGTCTGTATATGTGTGTGTGTGTGTGTGTATAATCACGAGACGTGTCGTAAATCTGATTCTCTCTACATTTTACGAGTTTTCTCCCATTAAACTCACCTTATGATTCATAAGATTGTAAGAACGAATAATAAGGAGATTGATGCTGTGTGTCGGAGTGTGTGTCGGAGATAGAGCGTGTCAGAGTGTGTGTCGGAGTGTGTGTTGGAGATGGAGTGTGTGTCGGAGTGTGTGTCGGAGTGTGTGTCGGAGATAGAGCGTGTGTTGGAGTGTGTGCTGTAGTGTGAGTCAGAATGTGTGTCCGAGCGTCGTGGAGCGTGTGTCAAAGTGTGTGCTGGAGTGTGTGTTGGAGATGGAGTGTGTGTCAGAATGTGTGTCGGAGATGGAGTGTGTCGGAGTGTGTGTTGGTGTGTGTGTTGGAGAGTGTGTCAGAGATGGAGTGTGTGTCGGAGAAGCAGCCTGTGTCGGAGACTGTGTTGGAGATGGAATGTGTGCTGGAGTGTGTGTCAGAGATGGAGCATGTGTCGGAGTCTGTGCTGTAGTGTATGTGTCAGAGAGTGTACTGTAGTGTGAGTCAGAGTGTGTGTTGAAGTGTGTGTTGGGGTGTGTGCTGGAGTGTGTTTTGGAGATGGAGCGTGTGTCGGAGTGTGTGCTGTAGTGTGAGTCGGAGTGTGTGTCAGAGATGGAGTGTGTGTCGGAGATGCAGCGTGTGTCGGAGAGTGTGTTGGAGATGGAGTGTGTGCTGGAGTGTGTGTCGGAGATGGAGTGTGTGTCGGAGTGTGTGCTGTAGTGTGAGTCAGAGTGTGTCGGAGTGTGTGTTGGAGATGGAGTGTGTGTCTGAGTGTGTGTCGGAGTGTGTGCTGTAGTGTGAGTCAGAGTGTGTGTCGGAGTGTGTGTCAGAGATGGAGTGTGTGTCGAAGTGTGTGTAGGAGATGGAGTGTGTGTCGGAGATGAAGTGTGTGTCGGAGTGTGTGTCGGAGATGAAGTGTGTGTCGGAGTGTGTGTCGGAGATGGAGTGTGTGTCGGAGCGTGTGTTGGAGATGGAGTGTGTGTCAGAGCTTGTGTTGGAGATGGAGTGTGTGTTGGAGTGTGTGTCGGCGACGGAGTGTGTGTCGGAGTGTGTATCAGTGACCACAGGCTGGGTTTGTGCGTGTGTGTGTGTGTGTGTGTTTTTCCCTCTTTGCCATTTAATCTGCTCTTCATTAGTGTGGGGGAAAGTGAGCTGCACCCCGATAAAAGCCGACGCTCCACACACTCGCTCTCCGTCCTGAGACTCGCCCAGAGGCTCCGCGGCGTCACAGTCCCAGTCACAGTCCCAGTCCCAGTCGCAGTCACAGTCACAGTCCCAGTCCCAGTCGCAGTCACAGTCACAGTCCCAGTCCCAGTCGCAGTCACAGTCCCAGTCGCAGTCGCAGTCCCAGTCGCAGTCACAGTCCCAGTCACAGTCCCAGTCGCAGTCGCAGTCACAGTCCCAGTCCCAGTCCCAGTCGCAGTCACAGTCCCAGTCCCAGTCACAGTCGCAGTCCCAGTCGCAGTCGCAGTCCCAGTCCCAGTCCCAGTCCCGCCGCCGTCTCTTCTCTCAGGATCGATTTAAAGCATCGGGTAACAGAAACTCTTCAAAAAAACACTCAGAGGCTTCATTTCCTCCAAATCATATTTATCCTGTGTGTATATTCCAACAACTACGAGCGCTTCCTCACGCGGGAGCCTCACGGGGAGCGATATATAACCCTACAAAACAAACAGATATCTATCTATCTATCTATCTATCTATCTATCTATCTATCTATCTATCTATCTATCAGGCCAGAGTACTTTTACTCCCCCAGTTTACTGGCTTTATTTCAAAAGTTGCACTTTTACATTAAACCCTAAACTCTAAACACTGACATGACGTATCGCTCTCCTTCATCCATTACAGACTCATTACAGACGAATAAAGTTCTCAGTGCCGTGTGTAAGTTTCTCCTGCAAAACTTTGCGTTATACTCGCTGCTCGCTATCACGGAAACCGTACGGCGTTAACGAACACACCCCGTGTAATGCAAGCCAGCAATTACGGTGATAACTTACAGTGATTCCATACATGATTAAAAATAATTAGCATAAATTAGTTCAAATTAAATTACAGCTTGTTGATAATCAGCTGTGTGTGTGTGTGTGTGTGTGTGTGTGTGTGTGTGTGTGTGTGTGTGTGTGTGTGTGTGTGTGTGAATACACGTATACCCTCGGAGCGAACACGCAGTCATTAGATCATATTGGTCACCGTGTAATTTCATTTCATTTAATTTAATGTATGTTAACATACGCATACTAATGATCTCACCATCGGTGGAATAAACACGAGTTACTCCAGGTGTTAGCGTTCAGACGATTCATTAACACGAGTGTTGATTGCATTACGAACGTTACTCAAGCTGGTGTATATTATTAATGTAATTAATGGAGTAAATATCTGGAACTCCCTCCAGTAATTTGCGAGCACAACCGCTCCTCTGACTGGCGCTTTGCTGAAACGCTTCACCGTAGGTCACCATCCAGTATACCATGACATGAGAACTATAAACAAATACACTACATGGCCAGAAGTATGTGCACCCCATTCTAATGACTGAGAACAGGTGAATAAAACCAACCGCATAGCTGTGTAACCTCCACAGACGAGCGCTGGGAGTAGAACGGGTCGTCCTGGAGAGCCCAGTGGCTTCAAACATGGCACTGATATAGTCAGGTCATACAATATCTACCCTGCTAGAGCTGCCCCGGTCAACTGTAAGTGCTATTATTGTGAAATAGAAGGTTCTAGATGTATAGCTCATCCATGAAGAGCTAGACCTCTAGATGCAAACCTCTGGAAGCAACATCAGCACAAGCATCAGGAGCTTCATGAAATTCGTTGCACATAAGACTAAGATTGTTATGCCCAATGCTGAGCGTGGACTGGAGTGGCGTGAAGCACCGACACTGGACTCTGCAGCAGTGGAAAGGTGATCTCTGGAGTGATAAATCACACTTCACACTTCATCTGGCAGTGTGATGGATGAATCTGGGTTTGGCGATCGCCAGGAGAACGCTACCTACCGGAACGCACAGTGCCAGCAGTGAAGTGCGGTGGAGGAGGGATGGTAATGGTCCGGGGCGGGTTTTCAGGGTTTGGGCCCTTAATCGCAGTGAAGAGGAATAATATCACAAGTTCAAATCCTGACAATTCTCCTCTGTTCTGAAGATGTCGGAAAACTGACTGACTGTTACAAAGCGCTGACACTGGAGACTCCTTCCATAAACTGTACAAAAAACTCCAACCTATGAGTGATTACAAACATCTTTAGTCCATGTACATGGATCATTCGCTATACAAGTCCCTGTGAAGGTTACTATAGAGGTTACTATAGAAACAACGGCTCATTAACGGACACCTTCTGACCAATCAGAATCAGGAATCCGGCAGGTATAAAGATGTGTAAAGCGCTAACGATCCCCAGACCTCCAGGATACAGCTGAGGAAACGCTTCCATTTTTCCCCCCAAATGGATCTTTCCCTTGTTGCCCTTGAACACAGCGTGATGTGTTGAATGTTCGGTTGTGTTTAGGAAGGACATGGCGACTAGGCGACCCTGTTTTTTTTTGTGTTTTTTTTCAGGGAGAAGTGGGAGTGTGTCAGGAGGAGCAGATTGGAGCTTGCCCAGCCTATTAAAGCTGACAGTCCTGCCTGATTGCACCTCTCTCCTCCGCTTGCCTATTGACTGTGGTTACGATGTAGCTTCCCATTTCCTGCTGAAATAAATTAAAAGTCAGAAGTAATTTGCCTGATGTGGGATGCAGGTGGATTTCGTTCTCTTTTTTTTCTTCTCTCCCCCCACGTCCTGGCCTCAAACTTTCTGAATAAAACATTCCATGGCCTGGAAAATCAATTGAAGCCCCTCTTTGATGAGAGAGGGCTTATTTTCTGCCAGTGACAGTTTTGTGGCAGGGAAAAAAGCAGGGATTTGATTAAAGTGTAGATAGTGAGAGATTGAGGTCTTGTTCCAGCCACGAGAAGGATCAAGGCCTCTAATCGCGTCTCAGGCAATGCCGAGAGCAGGAACGCCGGCTTGCGACGTTCTCACCAGAAACCCAGATAGGACCTTGACATTGAAATGAAAATGAATATATCATTTCTGTCTCTCTGCGCTGCTGCTAAATCACAGGTTTTATGTATTTCTCCACATCGACTCATGTATCTGAGCTGGTCTCAGGGGTCCATCATGGAAATCCTTGTCTTTTTTTTTTATTAGTATTGACCGTGTCACTGGGAATAAACAATAAACTGCCTCAGAGGGAAACATCCTGTGTGGACAGTTTATTTTTTCCCTAGTGAAACAAACCTAAAAATCAATTTCAGTCCAAGAATACCGAGAGCAGAAATGACAGAAGGGAGTCAAGTAATGCCTTCAAGCTCTGTCAAAGGTAAATTTTGTTGAAGTTCATATTTTCCCTGTAGTTTTTCTATTTATTTTCCTCGTCCTCGTCTCTTTGCTTTTGAAACTCTGCCTGAACGTCTAACACTTCCTCAAACAAACCGTCTCCATGTGAGTTCCTGTTCAGAGCAAGGTGAACCTCAGCCACATCAGACACACTTTCATGTTTCTTTTATTTCTCTTGCACTCCGACTTCTGAAACATTTCAGGGATTACATCTATCCTCTTCCCGATATCTTATCCATGTCTCTCCACCTTGTCCTGGAGGTGATACTCCGTAGAGGTGAGGATGAAATTCCCAACTGAGCATCTGGAATTCCCGTGAGATCCATCTGGTGAAAAGGAAAGTCAGAGGTCGCAAGTCTTTAGTTTGCGGCTTCAGATGTTTCATGTCTTTCCCCAGGCCCATTCCTGAGAAGGAACCTGTGCTTGAAGTGCTTCCACAGGTGGTCGAGCCCTCAGGCGAATCTCTGATGCTGCTTCTCTTTTTATTATCTGCTTCCTGAAGTAATGAAAAGAGACTCGGATCAAAGACGAGCAGTGTGAAGTTCCAGAGTGATGAAACTGTCTGAGGCAGGACCATCCGCCTAAAATTTATTGCTTACAGAAGTCTGGATAAGCAGTTAACACGACTGAACCGTGACAACAGATACCTATTAATATTTGACCATCAATAAGTAGCTTATAGCTGCAGTATAAATAAAACAATTTGAAAGAAGGAATATGTGTTACAGCTATTTTGAATGTCATGTGGAGAATAAACGCTTACTGTGCTTCTCTGTCCAATCGTCTTTAAACTTTCTGTTACCATCATCAGTGTAATTTATTACTTTGAAGTGACTTTGTGGCCAAGTGTGGTGACCCATACTCGGAATTTGTGCTCATTTAACCCTTCCAAGTGCACACACACAGTAGTGAACACACACACACACCCGTGAACACACACCCAGAGCAGTGGGCAGCCATTTTANACTCCCCCACCTACAATCCCTGCCGGACCCGAGACTCGAACCCACCACCTTCAGGGTCACCTTCGGGTTACAAGTCCCACTCTCAGACCATTAGGCCCCCAGCACAACTGCTAATCAGACCATAGATGGTAAAGAAAATTTAAAAAAATAAACATAATAGTCTGTGAAAAAATGTCCTTTCGAGCTTAGTGCTGCATTCGATTAGAGCTTGTAACTTTCAATTCAGAGATTTCAACCTCCGACTAGGAAAAAAAACAAAGAAAACACCCCTCAACTTTTTTCCTCAACTCAGAGTTCAGCAAGTAACAGCAAATCAACATGGCTGCTCCCAGCATGACCAGAAAACAGGGAAACTCTTCTTACCTTTAACAGTTTATACAGTAAATACAATTATCTCCTTTAGATCGGGGGTTTTCAATCTTTTTGTAGCCAGAGATCACTTTAACTATAAAATCAATTCATGGACCCTCTCAGTATGGATTTTATTTCATGAAGATTATTAAAAATCCTCAAATATATTTTTCTAGCCATACAAAAAGATATCTATTCTATTCTGTTTCTAGCTTTCAATTCCTGAACACATTGATTAGGTCCCAGTTGACTAAATATCATAACTTTTAAAATGTGGGTTGAGATTTACGCCACTGGAGCAAAATAAAAAAAGTATTTGCCCCCCTGCCTATGCTTCACGGACCCCTGGGGGTCTCCTGGCCCCAGATCAATCAACATACAGACAGATTCCTGCGTACTTCAAACACAGCTGATTAATGAGTGCCGTAGTGAACATCCGAACATCTCGTCCACTGTGCAGCCAGCGAAACTCCTGTAACCCCGTAATCTTCAGTCCCGTCGTTTCATTGTCGGCGGCTTTACTTCAGAGCGCTTACTGTCTGACGATTCAGCTTCCATACGGCCCAGACACCACAAGGAAAGGAGCAGCTTCAGGAACTGTAGAAATCCAAGCACTCCTCCACAGCGCAGGGAACGAAGCTTTCATACCACCTTACCACCGCATTTTAAACATCTACAGACTCCAGAACTCTTACTCTGGATACAGCAAACGAAAACTCTTACACTCAGCATACACAACTCTCACTCACGTACACACACACACACACCTGTGTCTAAATGGATTTTATCTCCTTCATTTCCTTCAGCTTACTGACTCCTCCCACTCGATGCCTTGCCTTCTGGGCTCTGGAGTTCGTTTCCATCACATTGTGAATATACGTCACTCCTCACAGGTAGCTGGCTAGCTTGTTGCTGACAAAAGGCGAATGATGTAATTCTGAGCTCTGACTTCCCACTTCCGACGTTTGGACATGCGGTTTGCGTGATGCTAATCTGGAAGCTATAGGCAAGTTCCTTTTCTTGTTAGCAATATATACTTCTAGCTCCAATATCCAAATAAAGAAGAAAACTTTAAACAATAAAACGTCTCTACTTATATATATATATCGAAGGATATTTGGTGTGGAAAGGAAACACTGGATGTCATTTATGGATGTCAAACTGCTCTCTGTAAGCTTTTTGCCTTTTATGGGTTTTTGTAGGCGTGGCTAAATGTAAATGATGTGAGTGTGCTCGCTAATCTATGACCGTTCGATGTTTATCTACATACGCACATGAAATTTTCTTTTGCTCAGTAAACGTTATGACCAAACTATTTTGCTGACGTTCACAAAGGGGCGTGGCTAGAGCTTGTAACCTTTCCCAGCTCCATTCCAGTGAAATCACAAACGTGAAATCTTGTAAGAGTCCAAATGTCACACGGAAGACATTTCGCTGACTTGAAGAAGGTCCCCAAGTGAAGCATTGTGTCCACACTTTGCTCATTCTGTCCACAGCCCTTTTTGGCCTTCTTGTAGATAGAATAAAAAGAGAAGAGTAAAAGAAGTAGACATGCGTAGGCAGCTCAGCAGTAAGAGCCCTTTTGGCGCCGTGTCCCCCTGATGCTCGCCCCCTCTCACTAAAGGGGAGTTATCTTCCTCCTAACAAGCTTGATGCCATCCTCTCTGGCTGTGTGACACAGAAAGTGTCGACTCTCCAGAGTGACAAAGGCTACGCGGCACCAATCAGGACGGAGCCGAGTCAGAGCCCGCAATGCAGCCGCTGTGATTATGATTAATGTTCGGGGCGGATGGCAGAAGCCTGGACTTCTTTAGCTTCAGGGGGGAGACATCAGCGCTGCTGTCGCATTAGATTGTGAGACATTCATTTTTTTATGTCTCGGCTCTAATACTACATATTCATCACTAGAATGTGAGAAACAAATAGGTTCTTGTTCTTCTGGGGAACGACAGAAAAAAGCAATTGAATGTTTTTAAGAAATGCTTTCTCTGAGATCTCATACATACAGAGCCCCGGAGAGGCCACAACAAAGCCTCCTCTTTTCATTCTACACACACATGTTAGTTTAGCACGGCAGGCAGACGCTGAATCGAGGTCATGAAATCCTCCTTTTAATACTTCCCCGTTTTTCAGAGGATAACCGTGTCCATGTTTTTGGTTAGTTAGTCACAACTCACGCGTTCAAATCCTGAGACGTCTTAAAACATCGACTTTATATTTCATTGGCCGTTTCTCTGTTGATCTGGGAGTCTGTTTGGATCATCGTCTCGGTCAAATCTCTATCTATAAGGCCAAGTCTGGACTTCCTGGCAGAGGCAGCCAGGTTCGGGTCTGAAGCCAGGTTTCATAACTGACTTCATGATGCCATCAATCTTCACAAAAACAGCCCTAAAGCGTGTCTGATCCTCCTCCAGACTTTTCAGAGGGATCTCAAGTGCTGTTTCGTGATTTTGATTTTGGTCTCATCTGATAAGCAGCTGATTTTGAAATTTGACAATTACAAGAATCAATTAAATAACACGAGTCTAAAACTGTGATCCGAGCTTGTTTTCTTTTCCTTCACCATCACAAAGTCCCATTTCAGCCTGTGAAACTTTCTGTTATGCCCCTACGAGCACTTTATTATCTTTTTAACCGCAAATTATTTTTCTTGCCTATTGTTTGTTTTGTTTATTTTGCAGGTTGAAAACAAGCATAAGAATGAAATATTTCAGTGCACTTTAACCAGCCACATTAACCAGCCGTTAAAATGGAAGAACTTTACTTCTGTAATAGAACAAAAAAACATGTCTTAGCAAGTCTTCGCTTAGTCTGATTGATCTTTAATAATATAGGATTCAACTAAACCAAATCTATTATTATTAAAGCTAGTTTTAGTCGTTATTATACTAACTACAAGCAGGAAGTGGTCTTGTTCTAGATGATCTGCCAATAGAGTAAAAATGTAAAACTTGAAACGTGTGAAAGAATCTCAAAACAGGCTAAATAGTCTAATATTTAATTAATAATAATCTTATAATTTGTCCATATTCAAGATATTTTTACTTGCTAGATATCTTTTTTTTGCAGTGTGGTTGAGAAAAATGCAAATTTCAGTTGTGTAGTTTACAGTCCCCTCAGTAAATATAGAAAATGTCTAAACTTCACCATGACAACAGTTTTCCCAGGATACCACACACACACACACACACACACACACACACACACACACACACACACTGAACGTCCACTGACCATGTGTGACCTGGTGACCATTTTCAGTGGAATAAACACGATGCTGTCACAGAGTGTGTGTTTACTGCCACTGCACTGATGATTTGTACTGAAGCAGATTACATGTGGAATAAGCCGCTCTGTGTTGTGCTTTTATAGGAAAGTAATCAACGACGGGGTGGTGTGATGAAGCAGAGACCTTCAGTACCACCCAGAGAGTGTACTAGTGCTACAGTGGGATTTGAAGAGAAATGGATTTCCAGTGTTTCTGTGAGCGATTGTACCCAAGTTTTTGGTTAATTTAACATTCACGGAACGATTTATCGATTAAAACGGACAAGCCAATCACGCTCCAGCTCCGTTTAAATATCTTTAATTCATTTTCTACACAACACTAATTTCCAAAGTGATTAGAAACTTATAGGTGACATTTTTGTGGCCCTTCCAGCAGAGAGGAAAAAAACAGCTCTGAGTCTCTTCCTGGAACGAGGTTACAGAAGCCTGTAGAGAAGCTTTTATCTTCAGGTTTGTCTTTCTGGACGTCCTTCACAATTCAGAACATCTTAAAACATCTTAAAACATCTTAAAACATCGATTTTAGATTTCATTAGCCATTTCTCTGTTGAGCTGGGAGTCTGTTTGGTCAAATCTCTAGAGCAACGGATGGAGAAAGATGCAAAACAGGATGAGACGAAATTATTAGAGTTTATTATTCGTGCATCTTCGTAAGTTCGATAAGGAGGAACATTACGGAAAAGGAACATTATGAAAGTAATCCAGCCTCGTCCTCGTCGTGAAATTATACACGTTTAATTCAATCCATATTCTTTCTGACAGAGCATGTCATTAAGGTTAGCTCTTCATTAGCTCGTGATTAGCACAAGCCTTAATTCATCCTTCTTAGTTCCTATTTAAGTAAGTATTCATTCCAGTGTTAGTGCATTATTATTATTATTATTATTATTATTATTATTATTATTATTCATGTACTGTTATTGTAAAGTGTTACAGTTTTTATGAGGAAATGAAGACTGATTCCTACCACAACAGAGCTGCAGGCTTCTTCTTCATCTCATCTAATAATATCATGGCCATGCTTTTATTTATTTATTTATTTTTTTAAAAATTATTTTTAAAGAGAACACAATTTACCAAAGCACGAACACAGAAAACACAACTGATCACGATTCAAAATTACATGAGCACTTTTTTTGTGGCCACACAACAGACAACCGAAACAGACAAAATGGCCGCCGCTCTAGCTCTCCAGCTCTCCAGCTCTCCAGCACTCTACTTCTTTTCCTTTTGTTGAGTAAATGAGCTTCTACTCCTTCGCTCGGTGTCTTTCACACACACACACACACACACACACACACACACACACACACACACATGGCGCACATCGCTTGGAGTGTTGTTTTGAAGATATACACTCTGTCACAGGAATCACGGCGATGCTTCTTTCAGAACAGCGCACCGCCGTGTGATCAAAGCCAAAAACGTGTCAATTTCGTAAGCATTAGACTGAAATAACGTCTGATGAAACTGTCAGAAAGTTGCTGCGACTCTCCTCTGCATCTTAAAAAGAATTATTCTCTTTTTTTTTATAGTAATGCACGATAGACGACGCCTCCGGAGCGTCGCGCGTTCGCGTTCACGTTCACGGCCCCGGCCTTAAAGTAAATGATGTGGGATTAATACGATGCCTTAAATATCGGGCGGAAAAGCAGCTGACGAAGTCGTTCGCTTGCACGCAGGCTGCGCGATTTAACAACACGTTAATCCTCACGCTAATTCTTTCAATAACGTATTAAACAAATGGCAGGAGAGCGGTCCTGTCTGCCGGCCCCGTCTTTTTATCTGCTTTAAACCTTTTCCTTCATCATAATCCGTCATTACTGTAGAAGATGCACACGTTCCACTGGCTCTGATCGCACACGTTCCACTGGCTCTGATCGCACACGTTCCACTGGCTCTGATCGCACACGTTTACGATGGCTGAATGGAGCTTTAAACCCACTGGTCAAGAAAGTAATCATGAGCTCCGGCGACAATAAACTGAGGCACAGGACGCTAAAACGGGCGTATGTTATATATATCAAAAACGTAAAACGTATAACAACAACTCGTTTCTAACACAAGAATCTGAAGATCAGCCTTCACAACAAACAAACAAACAAACAAACAAACAAATAAACAGGAATCTGGTTGTGTCTGTGACTCCACGTATGGATGTCCTCAAGCAGGAAGAGGAAACTCGTTAACGTTTACATTATGCAAATTTTCCCATTTCCCATAAAACCTTTTTTTTTTGATGCATAATTAAACTATTTTGAGCACAGACAAGATTCAAAGTCATGTTTTGTGTTTATATATGGGCTTAAAGACACACCCACGTGTCCCGATTAAAGACACGCCCACGTGTCCCGATTAAAGACACGCCGACGTGTCCCGATTAAAAACACGCCCACGTGTCCCGATTAAAGACACGCCCACGTGTCCCGATTAAAGACACGCCCACGTGTCCCGATTAAAGAC
>CM074969.1:1282576-1291255 GCA_037577455.1 Pangasius macronema | reverse complement strand
GAACCTCAACATCTTCAGCTCTGCTACCTCTAGCTCTGACTCCTGCCTCTTCCTCAGTGCCACTGTCTCTAAACTATGAGCTTTCGGAACCATGCATCCCTAATTTCTGAGACTTGTAGGTCTGCTTGGTTCTATATCTATGTTATATATTACTTGTTTATCTGCACAGAGATCTGGAGGTACCACAAGAAAGGATCTCAGCTATCCACCATTTTTTTTCCAGTTTGCTCCACTTGGGTTTGTCCAACTGGTGATATTCCACTGTGTGATTCCTGCTACTTGGTGGTGCCATTAAACGTATGCTAACATAGTCCTACCTACACCTTGTGCCTTGTAGCCATCCATTACCAGTTGAACCCGGTGAAAAATTACACATTTAACTTAACTGAAGCACCATTTTTCATAACACTATTCTCACATAACTTTTATATTTTTCTTTGGAATTTCCAGCTCTCCAAATTGCTTTCGGGAGTGTCATTGGGGATCCGGTGTATCAGCTGAGCTGTTGTAAAAGTTGATGTTTGATTTACAAGGCCATTACCAGTCAGTCTCAACACACCGGTCCATGTCAAGAAAGTCTTATTGTAATGCCACTGCATGACAGCACAGACTGACATCAGTGGACGAGATTACGGTGGCCTGCTCGAGGCCTGCATTTTCAACCGGGGAATTAAAGCAAATTATCTATGTAGCAGAATGTCACTCATATTTGACAGATATGTGAAAGCGGTGGGTCAAGGCATAAAAAATTATCAAGAAGGAAATTCAAAAATTCCGGGTCTGTAACCAGGAACTGTTTTATTTTGTCCTTGATTAGGAAAATAATTCAATTTCAATAAATTCAACCATTTTGTTTGTTTTGACTGCTTTCAGACAATAAGAACACGCTGTTCTCATGAATAATGATGCGATCAGATCAGCATTTTGTTTAACTTCCATCCATGCCAAAAAGGCAACAGGAAACGAGTATGATGGAATATTTATCAGAAGAGTGCATCATTATTTTTTAAAACATATCATAAACCTTTCACCTTGCTGGGATGAGAATACTCTGACACGCATGACTGACCCGTTGTCCTTTCTTTCCAAGGACGCTTAATGGAGAGTCCAGTGTCCCTCGAGATGCTCTTAGACACACGAGGGACCGAGTGACACTCATTCAACACAGCATCAGTCAGCAAGAAAGGAAGCAAAAAAATCAACAAAGAGCCTCGTCTACATCCCTGAGCTTGTGAGCCGTCAGCTTCCATTTGGAGGACATGTTTATGCCCATCTGCTGGTTTGGTTTTTACTTATTTATCAGAAAAGGGGGTCGTCTCACAGGCGCGTAACACTTCACCACACATACGCAGTCAAAGCTCTCAGTCTGAGTCAGACTGTACTTTAGACAAGCAAAAAGCAGAAAGGTCAATCATTCAGACCAGTGAAAGAGAAGTTTATTAAAAAAAAAACACACAAAAAACACACAAAAAAAGCAAGACGAAAAATGGTGAAGATTTAGTTACTTAAAAGAAGAACATTCCAGATACATTTAGTGCTTATCTGAAGTTTGGTTTTTGAGTAGAACGTGAAAGGCGTTTCGGTTTTTCATTCTTTTATGTTTTCTCAAATGCTTTACAGCTTCATCCAACATACCATAATGAATCTTAAAGCCATGTCTTTTGACTTAAAAAAAATAAAATAAAAATCAGACCTTCTGTGGTGTAAGTGGCAGGTGATGCAGAACGCCACTGTTCAACAAATGTCAATCTTCATGAAGTCCTGATTCATCAGTGCATACATTTTAAATTAAGTGGAAATACTAACTACCTCTTTTGAATGAACATTTTAAAATGTGTTTCTATTTGACAGATATAAGCCGATGTTCTTGCGATCCGCTGACCTTCTACATGTTGCGTAATTATGGTGCTGCATGCTCTCCATGCTAACCCTAACCCTAACCCAAACCCACTTAGCTTCACAGAGTTTATAATTGCTATAACCTAGTGGTCAAAAACAGGAACTGCAACAAGTGCTAATGGAGGTCCATTGGGGCAGAAATGGTGTTGCCCCACACTCAGGGGAGGAGCCGCAGACGGGGCAGTTAATGGCAGCGTTCCCAGGGTCATGTTTTATATGCTAATTTAGCCTAGTTTAAAAATAATCCACAGCCACTACAGATGTTTCATGGCAGATATTCAGAATTGACCCTGATGAATCTCCACTAACAGGGTCAGAGTCTGAGTGCTGACATTGTGTCCATGATGTACAGAACTATTTTTATTGCCAGATTGAGAGAGGGAAAGGGGGATTATGGAGTGGATGATGTCTGTACATCAGAAATGCACATGCACCACAGTGACCTTGTTTCTCACACTGAGAAAAAGAAGAATGTCTTGCTTTTGAAATTCCGACATTTTTTGGACTAGTTTTTAGGGTTTTTTTGTGCTGGTTTTTGAGATTGAAATTTTGCTTAATCCTGGTAACTCTAATTAACGAAAGCATGGTCAAAGGATGTGAAAACACACCTCCTGTATCTAAAACCACTCAAAACAAGCAGCTTGATTGTACGCTGGATGACAATGTTGTCGAGTCTCAACTGTCTATTACAGGATTACAGTAAAAATCCACTAGCTAGCAGCCTATAGCACGAGCTACAACCTCTGCGATAACCTCTGGACTTCATGTTGTTGGATGGCTATGGTGTTATTGATGCGGTCCCGTGACACCAAAATCACAAGCTGGATTGCTAAATGGATAAAATGGTTGAATAAAACTGTGAAAAAAGGAGTTATTTTTGTGCAGCTGAGGCCTCAGACTCCTGCCTCGACTGCTGAGCATCAGTAGGTTTAGCTGATTTAGTTTAAGGTAAATTTAGCAAAAACTGCAGGGACCGTGGATTCAATTCTCTTCGTAATACGATAGCACTCCAGGTAAAAAAAAATCACCGCATAAATTACCCACAGGTGGGTGGCAGGGGGTCCGCGTCCGTCACACGTGTCAAATTAAATAGATTGAGAATTGATTTTCCTTTCTGTAAGCTGAAAATTAACCCGCAACCGAAGTGAAAATCTTAGAGTGAAAAGTAGAGAGAGAGAGCGGCACAGAACATCAGTCACCATCAAGCCAAGCGGTGAATAATTTCATACCGATCCACATGCGCTGCGCCATCGCGTGTTATCCGACCGATCACGCCTTTCGCTCGTGATGGATAGACCCACATGACTGGTCTTACAATTGCATTATGGGTACGTCATGACAGCCTGTGTGATTAGGGTGAGACTCGTTATGAAGAACTGATTTAATGCACATGACAGACGCCTGACTGGAACCAGTACAAACCCCAACATCCCAGTGTGAAGATGCCAGATTTACGCTTCCTCGCCAGAGCAGACAGACGGAGTTTAAATAAGGAGAAATGAAACATGCGATATAACGATTTAATTAGTACTCGATTATTTTAAGAAATGACGTACATTGTTTTCTTACTTCTCTTAAATTTAATAGTCACATTAATGGCTTTGTAAAGTACGTTAAGGTTTGACTTGAAACGTGAGCTGGAATATGAGATTATTATTTTTTTTTTACAATAGAGGAAAAAAACGTATATTAATTTCACACACAACAAAAAGCAACACATTTCATTTTTGAACAAATTAAACAAATTTGGTGTTTATGAGTCGTTGCTAATAAGTTTAAGATCTCTTATTAGCAATTTGTCTTTTCCTGTCTGAACTGTGAAACATTATATATATAATTTTATTTTCTTTCTTGTAGGAGAAGTAAAGAACTTTTTTATCTGCGTAATGTTAGCTAATGTTAGAATATTCCAACTATAAACTGTGTTAGCTGAATAGTAGCAGTACATTATAGGATATGGCCTAATGGTCTGAGAGTGGGACTTGTAACCTGAAGGTGAACCTGAAGGTGGTGGGTTCGAGTCTCGGGTCCGGNTAAATGCAGAGCACAAATTCCGAGTATGGGTCACCACACTTGGCCACAAAGTCACTTCACTTCACTTCACTTCACTGGAAGTCCCAAATATTATGTAAAATGTAGAATAATGTTTGTATAATCTATTTTCTAGGAAATGAGTAAGCTAATTGTTGTTGCTTACTTATATAATATATTTTATGTTACATATTTAAAAAAGTTATAAACACTTTGAATTGGCAAGACTTTTGGCAAGAGCAAGTTGTAAATATATGAAATAAACAAATAGGTTTAGACCTCTTCATGTGAGGTTAGTGAAGGTGTTTAAACTCAGTGTTTGTAAAGAAAAGTAGAGAAAATAAAAACCAGCAAACATGAGAAAGTAGATAAGTGCATGTTTAAAAAGAGCAGAAACACTGAGGCAGAAATAACCAAACGAATCAAGGTGTAACACAGAACAGGTGAACACAATAGTGTAATCAACCAATCACAGGACAGGGGCGGAGACAGAACCAAAACCGAAACACATGGCCGAGTGTAAACGAAGTTTGAAATAATAAATCAAGCGCCGCAAAATATGTCTGAAAGAGTGACGGTTAAAACTACAGCGGTTGCTATAGTGACCAGCAATTTCTCCTAGCTTCTTTATTTTACTGAATATTTTTAGCAGAATTTAGAAATATGTTTAAAGTTAAAAAAAAAAGTTATAAATGTAAAATGTTGAATTAACATTGTTGTTTGGTAGATAGAGTCACCACCACTTTGCCTTAAAAATAGTGAAATTATGAAGCAAGAAATAAAAAAAACACGTCACAGTTAAACAATTAGCGATTCATGTCCACTGTAGTGGTTGCTATAGTAACCTGATTGACATTGACCAACGGCAGAGGTTTTGATTGACACTTCTGCCAGCCAATGGGAGTTGCTGTTAAATTAACAGTGTGATTTATGTTCTATTTCCATTTCGTATGTAAGGGGATGTGTGTGTTTGTCATCATACAATAAAATATAAAGAGCGTATTGTTATATGGACGTCTTGTTTCTGATATAACGGACAGAGTAATGGAGACGGAGGCGGGGTTTATTCGATAGATCACGCCGTGCCGGCTCTGCTCCGCCAAGACCCCCAGCGCTGTGATTTCCCCTCGCACTCGACCTTCACCGCGCGTCAGCAATGTCAAAGAGCAAAGCATGCTGGGACGCCGGCGAGAGCCCGAGAGCAGAACGCTGAACACGGCCCACTCCAAATCAATATCACTTCCACTGGAGTTGCCTGGAATGATGCATCATGTCGACATTTCTACAGAAACATGTAACTGAATATAATCACAGATGAAATGCTGAAGTTTAAAATGCAAAGTGAGCAGCACTGAAGCGCCATCAGCGCTCTGCGTGGAAGTAAGTGCCCCCCGAACGCGTTTCTCTAACCAGAACATCACCAAATAAATCATCTCAGCTAGTTAACAAGACAAACCTGACTAACCTGACTAACTAATTTAACTAATCACAACAGAATGCACAAGTTAACGTCGGCCCGTTGTGTAACTTTTAAAAAGCTGAAACAGAGACTTACAAATCAAACGGCTTACCATGAACTTAATGTTTTGTCCTTCCTTCCTTCCTTCCTTCCTTCCTTCCTCTCTCCTTCCTTCCTTCCTTCCTTCCTTTATTTATTTATTTATTTAAATGACCATTGTATGCCATTCTACCTCTTAATTCATTAGTTTGTTGCAGTTAGCTGTCTGTTTTTTTTCTTATTTCCAGCACTTTCTTTCTTTCTTTCTTTCTTTCTTTCTTTGCCACCACAAAATTCTAATGGTACACTACTATCTATCTATCTATCTATCTATCTATCTATCTATCTATCTATCTATCTATCTATTACCATAGACTTTTTAAATTTTATTTTATTATTTTTTTAATTTTGTTTATCACCATCATTCTCTATTCTACTACTTTAGTTCCATTTATTATCTATTATCTAATTATTTAATTAATTACATACTTTGTTTTTTTTAATTAACAGCATATACCATTTTAATGCTATAGACCTCTTTCTTTCTTTCTTTCTTTCTTTCTTTCTTTCTTTCTTTCTTTCTTTCTTTCTCACCACATGATTATTCTGATGCTACAGTACTCTTCATTTATTTATTTCCTTTCGAGTCGCAGCGGTGCGATTGGCCTGAATATCCTCGTGTTTCTTCCTACAGTCGTCTCTTTAGTCCACGTGGGTCTGAGCTGAGAAACAGGAAGTGTATCCCAGACTCCCGGGTTTCCTGGCCATCGTGGCCTGTAGACACACACACACACACACACACACACACACACACACACACTCCTCACACTCCCTCTTCTTCAAATGGAGCCTTAATGATTTATAGATGTTTGCTTTAAAAAGCTATTGGCATTAATCCCATGGCTCATTAACGGTTTAATTAAAATGAAATTCGGTGGTAGGAGTTAAGCAGATTGGAGGCGTTGCTCCCTGTGAGGCAGCTGCTTTTCCAGAGCAGCGCTTGGAGAAAGAGTGGAAGTGTAATAGCGCATGTGCTGAGAGGAAACTGACGTGTGGAAATAATAGGCCAGAAGGGAGAGACTCTAAAGGGGGGCCATTAGATTAGTGAAATGTGGGTGGTTAGCCACGCGACAGCGCCGATGATGGCGGAAACGACAACGGCAACGACAATGACAAACCCGAGCGTCGTGGAAAGTTTAGACGCGCTGTAGGTGTACGTTTCACTCCGATTTCATCACTCCATCATCAAAAAGTTTCAATTAGCATCAACGCTGCCGTGAGCAACGGAACGAACGGAACAGCCGCACCGCCGCTTTTAATAATACACTTTGTATTAGAATAAAACACGTGTTTCAGTGTAAATATCTGCACGAGCACGAGGTTAAAACTAAACAATGCTTTATGCAATTTTATAGAACATGCACTCGAGAAGGAGCGCGGCGGAGACGCCGTGTCTCGCGTCTCGTGTCTACGGGAAACAAATCAACCCAAAAACATGACAAAACCGTAAAATAAATCACATGGCGAGGTGACAGCCAAGCGGAGCAGCGTAACTCATGCAGCCTGAAGCCGCTGAGGCTGCTGACAAAAAGAGAGAGGAAATGTAAGAAACCCTGAAGCCTGGTGCGGGTGATCACGATCGCGGCGCAGGTCGACGATTGCCTGGTGGTGTGTGTGTGTGTGTGTGCGTGCGTGTGTGTGTGTGTGTGTGTGGTGAAGTCTGGCAACAGATTTAACTATCTCGCCCAGCAGGGATGTTTCCACGGCGACGACCAGGTCCTCCATCCGGGTTTGGGCTCCATCAGTGTGAGAGAGAAAGGAGATGATGTGATACTGCAGGAGTTTGGTGGACATTTTGACATTCTGGTCACAAACTGAATTAATTCCATTTCACAGTAGTGTGTTACTCTGGAAAAAAAACCGACACAACGATGAGAAAATTCTCTCTCTTTTTATAAACGTTTTCTTTTGGCAATTTTTTCTTAAACTGTCTCTTTATGCGATGTTTTCTTTGCAGGTAAACATCAAGGTAAGGTTAGAAAATAAATATGTTTTCTTAAAGAATCTATTTCAGAGTAAATTACTAGCATAAGGACATTTACTTTTTGTCTTGTTTTGGTTGTTTTGGTTGTTTTGAACACGAGACAGTTAAGAGATTGAAGTGTTCCTCGTGACGGTGATTAATGCAGGCTGACTGACTGTTCTGCCTTGAGAAACTGTTCCTGTTTCAACTAAACGCGTGTGTAGTTGAGTAGAAACACGCGAGCAGTCGAATTAGTAAGGACAATGATCTTTACAATTTCCTTTTTCCTTTTTTTTACAGGATAACTTTGCTCCTACACTTCAGGAGCGCATGGACGCAGGTGAAGTGTAACTACCGTAGCTCAAAAATAAACAACAGGAACGGAATGGAAATGACAGGATACGTCAGACATCATAAACTTCACTCACTGGGAACGTTACGCTGTTCGAAGGAGAGATTTAAAAGTCCGGGACGTGAACCGGAGACTGACGGAGGGAGAGAGAGAGAGAGAGAGAGAGAGAGAGAGAGAGAGAAACACTGATACGGATAATTAAGAGGCTAGACTTCTTCACTAGCAGCGGTGGTTTGCGGAGTGCCTTAAATTGCCTCCTAAATGGACCTGTGTTACCCAATATGTGGTTTTTCTCTATGTTTCGACAACCTCATACTGAAATGAGGGACTGAGGACGGAAAATGGTCTCTGATTGATCTCAGTGTAACCTTACCCATGGCTTTTACCTCTCTCTCTCTCTCTCTCTCTCTCTCTCTCTCTCTCTCTCTCTCTCTCTCCAACCTGGCTTTTATAACATTTAAAATAGCAAAGCCGGTAATGGCAAAAACACGGGCACTTTGTGGGACAATACGTGTGTGTGTGTGTGTGTGTGTGTGTGTGTGTGTGTGTGTGTGCAAACGAGCTGCAAAATGACAGAAGGTCAAACGTATAAACCTACTAAGATAGTGCTTTTACACACACACTGTTTCCTGATCTCAATGAACAAGATGCTTGCAAGCGGAAATATGAGCTGCACCTTTTTTTTTATTTCCCGGAGGCCCGGAGGTCGGTGAACTCCTTTAGAGCCCGGGTAGGTAGGAGAGGAGGAGCGTCGGAGAGAGAGAGAGAGAGAGAGAGAGAGAGAGAGAGAGAGAGAGAGAGAGAGAGAGAGATAGGAACGACACCAAGGACCGTAAGTGAGCTAACGTTGGGGAAGTTCAAGAAGATCTTTGAAGA
>CM074969.1:1275076-1277576 GCA_037577455.1 Pangasius macronema | reverse complement strand
GTTTGACCCTTCAGGTATAAGAAGCAATAATCTGTCATAATAATCACACTCTGACTCGTATAAAGTGACAAAACTATAATAAGTATCAGAAACACGCCGTGTTTTCGCTCGACACGTGTTCAGACGTCACGTTTTCATTTTAATCCACGTCTCGAATGGAAATTGTTTGTGATGGTACGGGGACTGAAGTGGGAGTTTTCATACAGACTGGAGGAAAGTCAAAGATGCTTTTGAGTGGCATCATTTTGTTGTGTGTGTGTGTGCGTGCGTGTGTGTGTGTGTGCGTGTGTGTGTGTGTGTGTGTGTGTGCGCGTGTGCGTGTTTGTCTCCAAACAGATGCACTGTTGTTATTCCAGGTCCCATTGAACGCTTCAATCAAATGCAATCTCTTCAAACTCTATTCCCTTGGACTCTTTGTTTACTGATATAGCTTTTTCAGACGGCTGTCAAACCGACGCGGCGCTGCAGCACGGCGCTTCAAGAAATGTTATTTTGAATACGGAAAGGTTGAGTTGAAATAAAAACAAATAAATAAAGAAAAGAAAAGAAACCCTCTCCGTGTCTGAACTGAGATATCTCTGAGGGATCAAACTGACTAATTTTAGACAGAGTGTCATCTTTCATGGCAGCTTGAGCTCAGACGCTTCAAATCAAGTCACACATATTATCTTCAGCCAGGTTTTAATTTTTTAATTTTTATTTTAATTTTTTTTTTACAGAACCACACACAATGTGGCCAGGAAATAAACATCACACACTCTAGCGGCGTAAACGGAAATGAGTTCATTATTCAGACGAATATGAGCACAGATACAGACATTAATTGGAGTATTAGAAATAAAATGATTATAACTTTAAGCGCATTTTCTTTATTAAAGATACCGTAATTTATCCTTTATTAATAATATTAAATGACGTGAACATTTCTACATAACTCATCGTTTTAATAATTACATGCTGCAGGGAAATATTGAATGAATAATTTGAATTATATTATATTATATTATATGAATTGAAATGTTGCGCTTGTTATACTGTAAATATATTATAAAGTTTCTAGCTAACTATCAGCAGCTCAAATCAGCAGCTCTGAGATCTCACACATGTTCAACACGAGCTCATATTACAACAAAAATAGCGAAAGCTCACGTCAAATGATTTTTATATAAGGATGTAAAGGGTTAAGGCTAGGCTAAAGGGCGACGCTACCTGAGTTTGGAAGTGTAAGGACATTTAAAACGTACTCCAAAGACAAGTCGGAGACGTAGCCGGGACGCAGGAGGAGATTATCCTTTCGTTCTGTCCGTAATCGCGTGTCGGGGTTTATTGCGTCTTCCCGAAACACAAGCGGCGGCCTTATCAATGTTTAACAGCGACATGAATGTTTTATGACGGCCGAAATTTATAGATATTAAAGACTCTTTAATGTGTTTTGCGGTCATAAATACGACGGGACGGCGGCCCGCGTGCACTTTTGTGTCCTCTTTATGTTTTTAATGGCCTCCACTAAAGCTCAACCTCGCTGGAGTCCACCAGAATGGACAAAACGGTCCATCAGCATCATATTTCATTCATATTTTATTAGGATTGCAGAATTAAATACAGATGCAGCAACATGCGGGTTAAGCTACTCACCAGACTGCTCGCAATTAACGTAATAAATGAAAATAATCACTAAATATAGCTTCGAGCAGCGATTCATGGGGTCCAAGCACTCTTCGCATGTATCACACGGACTGGGCAGCTCTTTCCACGTTCTATAAGAGACTAAAGAGACCAATATACTTGTTTTGCAAGTGCAAAGTAGTACGATCGAGTCACGATCGGGCTACTACAGGACGACTTTCGACTAACCGTGACTGCGACCAGGCGTTTCAGTTCAAATTTCAGAATTACAGTTCCAGAGATACATCTAGTTGATGTTCATGACCGAGGCCCAAATTTTTGTTTGATTGTTTTTCTTTGCAAGCTACAGTAAATTAAGCTCCTCCCTGTAAGGATTGATTGGCATGTGGTGGCCATTTTGTTTGCAGATTTTACCATATTGTGATGGAAACGAACTCCAGAGCCTAAAATGCAAGGCATCGAGTGGGAGGAGTCAGTAAGCCGAAGGAAATGAAGGAGATAAACTCCATTTAGACACAGGTGTGTGTGTGTGTGTGTGTGTGTGTGTGTGTGTGTGTGTGTGTGTGTGTGTGTGTGAGAGAGAGAGAGTTGTGTACGCTGATCCGAGTATCAAGAGTAAGAATTCTGGAGTCTGTAGATGTTTGGGGGCAGTCGTGATGGAGTCCTATGCGCTCTCTGCATGCAAAGTACATTGTCCTTAACCATTACGGGACAAAAAGCATACCTAACAATCTCTCCCTCTCTCTCTCTCTCTCTCTCTCTCTCTCCCTCTCTCTCTGTCAAGCTACACATGCTATTCCTGAGATGCCAGTGATCCTGACCCCTTCTGCTCCTCCTCGCTGTCTGACCCATCCTGATGCCCTACTTCTGGTTG
>CM074969.1:1261872-1274976 GCA_037577455.1 Pangasius macronema | reverse complement strand
ATTTCTGTATTAGTACAAATCAGGAAAACAAGATAAATAAGCCATGTATGTAACTACGTACTGTATCTGTGTACAGTGTTATATATGCAGATTAATGTGTTTTGTGATATTTATGTATATTTTTTTTATATATATACATAAACATACTTAGGAAATTAATATAAAATTAGGCACAAAAGAAAGAAATATATACATAAAAATGTGATTCACTTACGGGTCAGCCAGTATATCAATATAGATGCAAATAGTCTCAGATTATAAAAGAAAAGAAAAAAAAAAAGAGAGAGATCAGAAACTACACTGTGTGTGTTTGTCTTCATTTCTCTGCTTTCCTATTCAAGAAAATCCAAAATCTCATGTTTATGCAGCGCGAGCTTCACTAGCTCTCTTAAGCTCTCTGATCCCCAACTATCAGATCACAACAAATCAATGCCTCGGTGTCGCTACGTCAGCAGTGCTTCTGAATAATTCTGAATTTCGGGCCATTCCTCATATGAAATTAGATTTCAGTGACAGGTTTGAGAGGGAAAAAACAAAGCTCAGGGCATCAGCGGAGCTGGAAAGGTCAAAGAGAGACACCGGTTTATGACAGCGTTGTGTGTGTCAGTGCTCCTGTGAGAGCAAAGTGGGCAAGTAAGCCAAAAAGTAGTGATGTTCTTGGCAAAGAGACAAAGTTGAAGAGCTCTGAGGAGCATCCCGTGTCAGTGATGCATTGCAAAATCAATTAGAATATTTGCCAAAAATGGATGGCGAATTAATGATGGCATCATCTCGCCGTGGGTAAACAGCTCAATACGGCGCCGGGTGAACGAGGAAAACTCATTTTTTTTCCCGTGAAGCGGAAAATAAATAAATAAAAACGAAGACGTTCCGCACTATTTGCACCAGGCTGGTCTGTAGAGGAGAAGTTCTAGTGCCAGATATATTTCCACATTCCTGGTCAGGATCAGAAAAAAAAAAAACACTCTGCATGACAAAGTCATGGTCATCAAGGCCACCTAAAATAAACAAGGGGGGGAGAGAGGATTCGGGGCTCCCGGGGAGATGTGACAGAGCTCTGAGCCACTCGTTCTGACATCTCTGGCTGCACTCGCTGAGTTTCGGAGCAGCGGGTCAGCCGAAAAGTGACACGGAGCTTCGGTATTCCGGCATCACAGCCACCCGGAAAACTCGGCTAAGTTTAGAGTCTGTATGACATCCGACGTCCTAAATACAAGTGTGAGCAGCATGGAGTAGAGTTCTCCATACTAGATCATATAAACACAGCCACAGCTCCGGGGAAACTGGTCAGAGTCGATTACGTGGTGTTGATTAATTTTCGACAAATCACAGCTACGAATCACGCTCGGTGGAATACGTTATCGTTTCCGTAGTAACGACTCATTCAATGGGATTCGCACGGAGGATCCTCTACATAAACAGGTTTAAAAAAACGTGTGTGAAAGTTTACTGTAGATATCTGTTAATTCAACATTTATGGAAGGAGTCTCCAGTGTCAGTGCTTTGTAACAGTCGGAGGTAGAGCTGTAACTATTCTCCACTTCATCACACACACACACACACACACACACACACACACACACACACACACACGGGGATTTTTCCTTACACATACATCCTGATACAGATATAACGCCATCCAAAAAGATTCGCTTCTCCAAACCGAAATTAAATAAGAGCCTCAGAATCCCGTCTTTGTTCTCCTGTACACAGATTGTGTAAAGATTCATCTTGCTGTACTTTAAGCTCTTTTTTCCTCCATCAACAGTCTTTTGTCCCGCGGTATGGAGTCGAGGTGATCAATCTTTCTATTTGAAGCGTTTTTCCCCCTCCATTTACACCGTACACTCCTCAAGGCAACTGCAAATTGTTTAATCTTTTTTTTTTTTACTCTTTCCAAATAGCTCTCATTTGGAGTTGTTGATCTTTTATCCATATTTCTGTGGCAATTGAGTCTTTATGTGAAAAAAAGAAAATCTGCAGTATATAATAGTCAAGACGTAGCATTATTATTTACTAGTTATTTATTATTTTGTGGATGAGCTCATGATAGCAGACGTGCTGGAGGAGTAATATGGATAGATAAATAAATACAGAGTACACAGCTGATAAAAAAACATAGACTTTAAATCACAATGATTATAAAATAAAGCATTTGTGTGATGTTTTTTTGTTGTTAAATGCAGTTTCCCATCAGTGTTGTTAATCATTGGCATTGTTCATATGTTTTCAACAGAAAAATGTAAATATTTTGTTTGTAATATTAATTTGCATAACTGAAGAAAAAAGTCACTTTAGCGGGAGGTTTTTACGTTCATGGGCGTGTGAGCGAGCAGTAAGACAAGCCTGATGACAAACGAAGACCACATGAACATCTATTCATCCTTAGTACCTGCCCGGTCAGGGTCTCGGTGTTTCGGCTACTAGTTTGCTCATATTTAGGGAAACAGAACCGATTTAATTAGTTAGAAATGATCACAGACAGAAATAATAACCGCACGACTGGGATTAAGCCCATCTGTAGTTGAGATTTATTATGAATGGGAGTGATGTACCTTCGGTCAGGATTGAGGCTCGTTCTGGATTGTTTTTTTTTGTTTTTTTTTTTGAAAACACAGCAACCAGCAAACAATCTGAAGTTTGAGAGCAATCAGAGAACAAAGGCTGGGAATCCTGGCTAGTGGTGTGTGAGAGGAGCGAGACTCCGCGAGGGCTGATTGGAAGGGCAGATTATTTAAAGGGTGAGTGTGATTAGGAACAGGTGTGCATGATTAGAAGTCACATGCATTTGAGTGTGTAGCCGAAGCTGGCGGTGATGCAGTGTGAATAAAGATGTACATGTTTGTACATATTTCTTTCTTCCATTGTTCACATGAGTCCTGATCTGAATTGAATCTGAATTGAATTCTCATACACAACCTCCTATTCTCCAACCGAATCCACTGATCTCCTGCGCTATCGTCCAACTGTCCCCTCCGTGTTCTCTGAGTGAGGACATTCAGCACTTTATTACTGTCACTCTCTCCTCCAGGTCACCTCGATGAGTTCTGAACTCCACCAGTGAGAGAGAGAGAGAGAGAGAGAGAGAGAGAGAGAGAGAAGCAACGAAACGGAGGAGACGCCATCATAAAAGGAACAGAGCCTGTGCCAGACCATTGTTACACACACTGAGATGAAAGCCAGACCGCCTAATGAACATCTGCCCTACACTACACTACACTACACACACACACACACACACACACACACACACACACACACACACACACACACACACAGATAGATGCAGCAGGCTTGGCCACCTTCAAATGGACCATTGAGCACAGCAGCTGCTCCTCTCCCAAAGACCTTGTGGATTGATGTAAACCTGTAATTAAGCCCCATTCCAGGAGGTAAAACAGAGAGAGAAAGGAGAAATGAGTGATTACTCTCTCTCTCTCTCTCCCTCTCTCTCTCTCTCTCTCTTGGATTCCTCCACATGTGACCCAACAACTACATCAGGGACTAAACCCACTAAATTGAGTTCCTATAGTGTATCTATAAATCCTCTTATACTGTATGTGGCTAAGACGTGTGTGTCATCATTTCTTCTCGACACGACAGTAAATCTATATATATATATATATATACAGTTTCATTTCATTCCAAAACATTTTTTTTGAACGTTATGTTTTAAAAGTACCTCTAAAATTATTACTACAATTAATCTGTTCATCCATCTTCAGTAAGCTCTTTATCCTGGATCTGGATATCACGGGAACACTGGGTGTGAGGTGGGAATACACCGAGGACAGGCACACATTCACACCTAGGGGTCATTTAGCCTATCCTAGCCAATCCACCGACCGGGATGTTTTCCAAGATGGACACATGAGAACATGCAAGACTCCACAAGTTCAGGATCGAATCAGGAACCTTGGAGCCGTGTCACAGCAGCTCTACATTCTGCTATTAAAAATAATCAATTCTAAAGCAGGTAAAGAGATTTAAAGCTCTCAAGGCATATGAGAACGAGTGCAAACAATACTCCAGCCACGTTCCTTCTGTCTAAAAACCCGTTTCATTGTAGTGTAGACTCCACTGCTCCTACTTTCTACTCCATCTTCACGGGTCAGTGGATTGGTTTTGAAATGTGACTGTGTTACCCACATGTTAGCTAAACGTTATTTTCGTCGAGACTCGTGAGACCAGTACCAGTCAAAAAATCTACACTGTTTTTCACATGAGGGTTTCTGAAACTCAGATAGGATCAGCAGCATGGCCAAAGACCTCAGCATCTCCAACAGCAACACCTAATTTCACCAAGCAGCCCGGCTCACAGCTCCTCCAGAAGCCTTCATTGTCCAAAAAAACCCTAGAAGAACCCTGTTATTAGAGCGTATTACACGATTAACTCAGCAAGTGTGTGGCACAAACAGCAACTCGGAGAACCTGTCAGGTGCCTGGAACAATCTGGGTTCTTGAGGGAACTGTAAGGGTTTCCTCAGACGGACCCTTAAGTGTAGATATTCCACTCTCACTACACACCTACATTCCTGTTTTATTCCATCCTTATTTTCATCCAAGCATCTGTTATTCTTATTGTTATTTAATACTCGCCTGCGGTCAATAAATGGAAATAAAGTAGTCATACTTTATTATCACTGATCTTCTCCAGTCCTAGTGATGAAGGAAAAACAAACAGTAACAGCATACAAATTTAATTTATGAATTATAAAAAAAGAAACGAGCTCGCCAGCTACGCAGTTGGCATCATAAATATCTGCATTGGCCACAGATATTGTTCTATATGACAATAAACACCATATAACGAGCCAGGAGCAGCCTTTATCAGGCGTTTACACGGCATTAATTTAATCATCTGAAAGAAATACACAGGGTGAGACCGTGTGCTAAAGAAAGACTTCAGGCTGGAGTTCATGGCAGAAATTCATGAAAATGTAGTTAGTTGGGAAAATGTTCTTAACCTGAGCTGGTATAAATGTATAAGGAGACTTTAAGGTGAATCTCGATGAATTTGATGGGATCAGATCATATAACTGAATAATTGTATGAAACTCAGTTGTTTCATATTAATGATGAAAGAACGCAAAACAAATCCATAAGTTGAGATAAATAAGAGATTCACTTAGGACGAAATTAGTGGCTGCATTAACTCTCTTTGCCTTTGTAAGGAGTTTCGAGGCAGTTGTTAAATGTAAATAAGTCGATCATTTACGACTTGGGTTTGGGTTAGGGTTAGGGTTAGGGTTAGGGTTAGGGTTTGGGTTAGGGTTAGGGTTAGGGTTAGGGTTAGGGTTAGGGTTTGGGTTAGGGTTAGGGTTAGGATCAGGGTTAGGGTTAGGGTTAAAAATTTGACACAATTTTTTTTGCTTTGGTCACGGAAAAAACGTTTACTCCCGACTTTACTAAAAGTCTAATCCAACATGCTCCCTGTTAGCAGTGTAATCGTTTCCGTTCTGTCTGCTTCCTGATTCTCTGTTCCATTAAAACCCGGGTCAAAGACACATCCAAGTTGTCTCCCTCCCGCTGTCATACAGTAACAGAGGAGGGAATAGATGCTCCATTTCTGATGTAAATACAAGTGTCACGAACCTCAGCGAGCGGAACTGGGACTCTCCCAGCTGTCACTGTCGATATAACCGCGGATTTTCACCTGTCACTCTCTGACAGAAACAGTCATTTCTTTTTCTTCAGAGCATCTATTGTCACTGAAAGTAAACAAGAGGTGTGTTGGTTTGTCAAAGCTGACAAGGCCATGGAATTGTATGAGTGGGTAATTTATTTTTTTCAGATTTTCAGACAAATGTGGCTGTATGGATGATTATGCCATTATCCCAGCCGGTCAGTGTTACATAAGATACTTTACAATGGATTTGTACTGTGTCTTTTCATCCTTAGCCCTTTTATCTGATTGGATTTTACTGTGAAAAAAAAAAGAAAAGAAATAAGGGCTGTTTTGTCATTTTGGGTCATATATTTTGCAAAGTAAAAAAAAAGAAAAAAACAAAAAACAAACAAACAACAAAAAAACAGCCAAATCACGACGTTGGATCATGTCATTGCGTCAGAAGTAAGAACTATTGCACACAGGTGACAAATTAAAAGAAAATAACATCCATGAGCTGTCAGAAGGTTGTCCCTCAGTTAGTGTTTTGATGATGAATGTGGAGAACCCTGTAGAAAATGTTGAGGTTTGGTGACTTTGAAGGCCATAGCATATGAATTGCATCATTTTTATCCTCAGCAAACTATCCACTGAGCCAAAAGAAGAATTGAACATGGGTGGAGTCATCCAGGAAGAGACCACGCCCTTCAGGATTGAAATGTTTTAATCAGAGAATAAAGGGGAATAGTCAGAAGAGATGTCGAGGTTCTCTTTGGGAGTGACGAGGTTGGACAGGATTAGGAACGAGTACATCAGAGGGACAGCTCATGTTNATATTGGTAGGAGAATGTTGGACATGGATCTGCCAGGCAGGAGGTGAAGAGGAAGGCCAAAGAGGAGGTATATGGAGGTAATAAATGAGGATATGAAGTTAGTGGGTGCGGGTGTTGAGGATGCAGAAGTTAGGGATAGGTGGAGAGTGATGATTCGCTGTGGAGACCCCTGAAGGGAAAAGCCCAAAGAAGAAGAAGAAGAGTCAGAAGAGCTTTGCACTGATTTGCAGCAATTCTTTATTCTAAGGGAACAACGGACGCCAAACCATGTGAGTAAAATAAATAAATGGCCCTCGTAGTATAACAGAGAAATCAATTTCTCAGCTTGCTACCAATCCCTATGTACAGTGCACAACCACAAGTCTGCCTAAAGGAGGCCATCCACCAAAAATCAGTGAGCAGGTAAGCAGGGTATTAGTCAGAGAAGCAACCAAGGAGCCAAGGGTAACGCTGAACATGATGCTACCACCACCATGCTTCACAGTGCGGATGTTGTTGTCACAGTCTTGGGTTTCCTCCGAATGTTGAGCTTTGTGTCAAGGTTAAAAAAGTGCAATTGTTGGATACAAGACCAGAAAACTTTTTCCCATGTGCTTGCTGAGACTCCAATATGCTTTTTGACAAACTCCACATGGGATTTCATCATATGGTTCACGTCTGTTTGCCACTTTCTTTCTCTTGGCCTAGTGGTTACTTCTCTGACTAATCCATCTTTACCCATTCACTCCCAGTTTCTGTTCAGGCATGTGACACTACAGAATGTGTGTGTGGGGGGTGAATACTTATGAAAGGCAGTGTATAGTACTTTACAGCCTATGGTCAAAGTTAGGAAAAATGCCATTTTGTCCTCACACCTTGAGAGAAGTGGAACTGAAAGTTACCTCAATTTTGGACCAAAGTTGTTGCAAAAATCTGCTCGATCTTGAATGTCACACTCTTGTTATCCCTTTTTTTTTTTTATTTCCAACCATGAAAATGGCAACTGGGAACTCCTCGAGTAAAATCTGAGCACTGATATGTCCAGCGAATTGCCCAAGCCTGTGGCTTAACATGGCTTTTATTGTGCTAGTTTTGCCCTGACCTTTCATACGTCTTCATTAAGCAGTGGCTCAGGACGCATTTCCAGCCCTGCGCTTTGGAGACCTGGGAGCATTTAAGTCGAGAGCCAGAGCACAAATGAGGTTCTGAGAGTTTGCAGCACTTGAGAGGGGTATGTAAATAAAAGCTTAACCTGCCAGATAGTTCAGATACAGTTATTTTCTTTTTTTCTTCTCCCTTTTCATCTCCACTACGCCTGAAGGGCTGGAACAGACCAGGAGGATTATGGGACATGAGTCTGGTGCATCGGGTCACCGTCTGAAGTGGATGGATCCCGAGCATAATTGGTGTTAGCGATAAAGCAGCCGGTGTTCAGACAGAGAGGTTATCACCTGTAATCTCTCTGACTGCAGTCCATCAGGAGAAAGGAGTGAGAAAGCAGAAGGAAGACATGGCTGGAAGATGTGAGAGATGGAGGAGGTGGCTCGTCATTAAATACCACTGGTGCACATATTAAACTCATATTAGGAGCTGAATCCAGAGATTTAGGCCAATGTTTGTCTGTGCATGTGACATCACAGTATTTATACCATAGTCTCATTGAATTCTGAACTCTGATTGGTCAGATGGTATTAATTGAAATTCTTATACGTTACTGTTTCTATAGTAACAGCAAATTCATAGTGACTTGTATTTATTACTTTGGATGTGTGATATAATTAATCACAGACCCACGATTGTGGGTTAAATTATTGTATGAAACAGCAGTTAAGGTTAAACTCAAAGGTTCAATTTAGATTTAAGCACCAATTTTGAAGCGATTTTTTTTTTATTTTGGTCAAATCTCTTTTTCCGCTGTAAGGCTAAAACGTGCATGGCGTAAGGCGTGAGCCGATGAGGCAGGACACAACTGCATATACTCAGAAACTGGATTCACAGGGAACTAAGGAACGTCGCACGAGAACACACTATGAGATGTCAAGAGAAGAAAAAACAAGAGGAAGCTATAAAACGATAAACTAATAACGATAAGGCTGATCTGAGAACAGGTGCACACATTAGGGAACGGACCAAGGGGCGGAGACCAAGTCAAGGACCGGAAACCGAAAGTGAAAATGACGGTGCTGTCCACTGAGTGGGAATTCCCGACAATAATGTGATTAAAAATGATTGTTTATTACAGAACCTCAGCCAGTCGAATATTGGAGAAATCTCATTTTTAGTATTGTTCCACTTTTTATATAGTAATGTTTCTGCAGGGCATCAGAGGCAGTGCAGCTCTGGCCCAGAACTCTGTTCTTCTCACCTGTTCCCATCATCGCCAGAGAGATCATTCATCATTTATCCAGCCTTCTTACAGCTACATATGAGATGATAAAGCTGGATCACAGAGGAGACCACATCCAGGGAGCATAATGGATGGTTGAACACTGCAGTGCCAAATCTCTCTCTCTCTCTCTCTCTCTCTCTCTCTCTCTCTCTCTCTCTCTCTTTCTTTCTTTTTGTGTGTGTGTGTTAATATACAGTTATTCATTGTGAAACAAAATAAATAAGGCAGGTTATTTATAATATGATCTCCATCTGGCTTATGCTTCCCACTAGTCTCACAGGACTGTTTTTTTTTTTTTTTTCCTGAAAAACTTCCCAAGTGTGTAAGCATGTGCATTTGCAAATGGGAGAAAAGTGCAGCACAGAAGGAAGGAAGTGAAACATTTATTCTCCATGTCCCACTACTACAGATTACTGTGAATATGGAATAAGGTTAAAGTCCTCTAGCATTTAGGAGAGGAAACATTCTGGAATATTCCGCATCTTCATGCCTGACGGCGTCTTCGTTATTCCTGCTGGCGCTCAGCTGGGGTTTGAAATTTTATACAGCGTGCTTTGAAATCAATGCATTTTTTTTTCTCTCGAATGCGGACCTGCAATCAAGCAGGAGCAGAAATCACCTGAAGCCGTACCGAAGCCACAGAGCTTCTCTAAAATCAGCGCGGGTAAACACGGCTCCTTCTTCAGTGCATGCCCCGGATTCATACTCACATACATTTATTCATTTTGCAAATGCTTTTTTTTATCCAAAGTGATTTACAACATATAATCTGAGCCTTGAGTTATTAATGGAGTCGATTAAGTTTACATCAAATGATTTCTGCATTGATGTTCAAGTGCTCTCAAAAGATCAGGTTCCTCAGGCACTTCCTGCAGGTTGGTTCGGTTTTACAATTAATTTTTACCCAATCTTCACAGCCAATTCCCATCCAAAAGCTGACATTCACCAGTTTTGGAAAGGGGAAAGCTAGCATGTACGGCTTCCAAGACACACACACACACACACACACACACACACAAAAGAGACATGAACTAAATGACGTCCTTTATTGGCTTACGTCGGTCCGATTTGTGCCCAGAGATCAGACTTAAACTCGACTATGAATAACAGTACCACAAACTCTAGCATATAGCAACAGTGTGGTGTGAGCACTACTTTATAAAAGGCATCTCTTCCATTTTTTTTCTATTGGCTCACAAGATCAAGGCTCATGAATTCACAGGACAAAGCTCGCTCAGAAAAAGCCAGCACAAAGAGAAAATAACCGCTGACTGAAGCAAATGCGTCCCTGTCCATTCTCCATCAGTGAACTGCCTTTTCTGCTCGACAGCTTTAATCCTCGTTTGGTCTGTCTCTCCGTAGCAAGGGGACAAAAATCATAAACTTTAGACGTAGGTAGTTTTCACTTGTTTTGTTTAGATGCGTCCACCATTTTGTCTATCAATAGATAGAGTTCCAGTTCCAGGTCCAGTCTCTGTGATGCTCCTTTCTTATAGTTTAGGGTTAGCTCAGGTAGCCAGTTGGTAGGTGATAATAATAAACACGTATAAAGATAAAGTATAAAATAGAGACTTATAGTAAACACATGCAATCCACTCAATCCAGCATGCGATGTTTACTCAATTCCTCTGTTCTCTCACCCACTGAGAGTCGGACAGCTGGTATGAAGAAAAACTTTCATCATCAACTTTATCGTCTGACCTTTTTCTGCACCCAGTGACACCACGGATATGAACCATAATGCCCAAGAACAGCTTTAAGCAGATTTTACAAACATTGTTGACTGTTTTATTAATCCTATTGATTGACCTACAACATGGCAACTGCACTATGAATCAGGGGAAATGTGAAAACTTGAACAGTATCAGTCGGCACCTCCTGACTATTGGCAGGATTCTATCTCCAGCTGATAGGATAAACATGGTCGTGCTACTTTGAGGGTTGTGAGGGAATGAAGCAGGTGATTCTTCTTACAGTTTCAGAAGCAGAAATGAAAGAGTCCAGTGGTAGTGAAGTGTGAAGTGTAGTTCAAATGAATCGATTAGGTGGATCAACTTTCATTTCTTACACACCAGAGCACTGCTGATACCGAGCGAACCACCAGAGTGTGATCTGTGTCTTTTCATGAACATCTCCATGACAATGAACTTGATGGTGTTGTGATGTTGTGTGGAATGCATGATGATGTACATTTCAGGATCACAAGATTCTGCATTTGATAAGTTGAGCTGGAGATTTTGATTCTCTTTTAAGGCTGTGAGATATTCTGAGGTGCTTACCAACACCGAGCTTTCCTCAAGAGGGACAAAAAGGTAGAGTTGGGAAGCATCAGGACAGCGGTGGGATAAGAAGCTGTGATATTCAATGGCAGGTCACAATGAGATCATGTAGAGTGAGAACAGGAAAGGGCCTAGCACGTATCCCTGAGGCACGCCAGCCGTTATTTCACATCTCACCCCTCCATGAAACGTTTTGGAAAGGTAAGACTCAAGCTGAGTGATCACAACTGTGACCTACTCCCTCTGAAGGCCTCACGTCTCACAGTGAGGACTCTAATGGCAATTCGGAACGGCATTTTATAAAACCGAAGGTGGTGGTCTTGTTGCACGAGCACAAAACAAGTATCACAATTTAATAATGAATTAATCAATGTGTCATTTACGAGCTGATGTTCACTGCACTTATTTTATTTTGTAAATGCAAAAGGTATTATTAGTATTACTTGGCACAGTAATACATTGACAATTAAACCTGTGTTTTGGGAAAAAAAAATTACATCCATCTACTTTATGCTTTCCCAGATTTTTCCCCTGATTTTCAGTAAAGGCACCAAAACACTAGGCATGCTCACATTATCCATTTTGAAATCCTAGCACCTCCATTTGGGAATCCATTCCAAGGATCTATACTATATATCCACTGGCAGCTTCTATCCGAGAGAAACCCCCGCACTGATCATACCGGGAACAGCGAGGAAGCGTATGAAGGAAGTGAGAGTGCTGAGCTCAGTCAGAGCCACCTGGTAGGGAGTCCACTAATCTCTCATCCCAGTGGAAAGCCCTGGCGTTTATGGCACAGCTTTTTCTCTTGTATTTCAGTAAGTGCTTGTTTTCCCTCGGGCCACACTGAAGTCTGGTGAGCACTGACTGTCTTGTAAATCTGAATTGTGTTGCTAGACGTGGAGGATATTGCGTCAACGAGTCGTAGGAAGCGAGTAATCTGAAAGATGAGCCAGCTGGACATCCCCTTCCTCACCTCTGAGTAGTGGAACTGAGAGAGAAACAGAGTCATGAACTGCTTTAGAGGCTGGCTGCAGGTGATTTCTCTCCAAAGCCTTCATCTGTTTTGGCTCTTTCGCGCCGTTCCTGTAGTACAATACATCACAGCTCTGAAATGTACTCCCCATTATCATGGCTCCTCTTCTCTTTAGGCGCTGCTGCTGTTATTTAAATTGCCTCGCCATCTATGTCCTCTTCAATCAGCCATTTACCAGATTGTCCACTCTGGCAGTCAGAAACAAGCCCGTGATGGATTTTCTGTTCATGCAGTTGTTTGTGAGGAAACAGAAACTAAAGAATGTCCAATTTTTGCTAATCAGGGATGCATCCCTACCATTTGTTTCAAACCGAGCACAAGTGCGAGAAAGAGTACTGATTCAGATACTGATACAGAAATGAATAAACTACTTAGCATTCATCAATCAGGAGCTTCATGGAACATGCTAGCAAAGAACTGAATTTGCTGTTGTTTATGTCTAAGATGTTATTCCATTTAAACAGTGTGTTTAGCAGAGAGAAAGAGAACAACGTGAGCAACGTGTAGACGATAGCACACGAGATGAAAGGAAGTCCACGTGTCTCAGGGCTCTCCGAACCGAACTGCTCCCTCTTACATGCGCCGGTTTGCTACGTGCCTGCTTAACGTCTGCGAACACCATTGTGTTTGTGCAATTCACGGCAACTTGCACTCGGCAATCTATTAATCACGCTGTTTAAACGCCATTAAGATGTTTTATCGGGTTGCTTGTCTTGTAGGAACATGCTGTAGCTCCTCCTCTTGATAATTACACAGAACACAGTTTGTCAGCTGATTTGCTTTGATCATTAATCGCCAAAGACGTCCAGATCGCTGTCATCTTGTGTCGTCTGCTCTTTAACACGACAACGTGGACTAGACTTAGCGATGAAGTGGCGATGAACGAAGCTACAGAAAGCGTTCATAGCTCTTATAGCATCACCTTTACTCTTTAGCCTAGTGGTGGACAACTCTACTATTTAGCATGATTCCTAAACAGT
>CM074969.1:1248890-1261772 GCA_037577455.1 Pangasius macronema | reverse complement strand
GTTTTATCGGGTTGCTTGTCTTGTAGGAACATGCTGTAGCTCCTCCTCTTGATAATTACACAGAACACAGTTTGTCAACTGATTTGCTTTGATCATTAATCGCGAAAGACGTCCAGATCGCTGTCATCTTGCGTCGTCTGCTCTTTAGCACGACAACGTGGACTAGACTTATATCACACAGGCCGTGTTCACACCTGGTATTAACATCCATCTCGCGATTTAATGTTTTCTGCAGGATGAAGAGTGCCATGTCCTGTGAATCCCATTTTGCTTCTTTTGCGTTTAACAAAACGTATAAATGAGCGAGAGACGAGGCGATGAACGAAGCTACAGAAAGTGTTTATAGCTCTTATAGCATCACCTTTACTCTTTAGCCTAGTGGTGGACAACTCTACTATTTAGCATGATTCCTAAACAGTCTCTCAATGACTGAATTTTCTGGCTAAGGCAACGATGCAGTCGATTACTCGGTCCTTCGAGATGCTTTTGTGTCTGTTATATGGCCATAAGCACCTCCAAATCACCCCAGAATACGTCTCTGAGCTACACTGGACCCTGTTCACACCTGTACTTAGCGCTGTCAGTGATGTCAGTGATCAGATCACGCAGGACACGTGTTAATGCCGGATGTGAACAGGGTCAAAGCAAACATCACGTCGTATGTGATGTTGATATCGGAGCATTTTTTCAGGTTTCACAGTTTCTACACCACGTCCTCTATACAGTCCACAGTGTTGAAATCCTTCACCGACGGGAGCGGAGTTGATAATCGGTCAGCTCTGACCTCAATTTCAGCTTGTGTCAGCATTCTGAAGTGTGTGTGTGAATAAACCTGAATTATTATTCAGCGGCGTAATTACACCAGTCATATTTTATTGTGAGGTGAACGTACGAGTGGCGAAAGCAACGCTTCGAACTACTGATAAACTCGTCGGCTTTCACGTTATCCGTAATATGTCATCACGTGAAATACACGAAGGTGCATTTCACCATATTATGCCTGAGACACGTGGCCATGATTTACAAACTGCAGAATGCATGCACTACAGGTGAAGGATCTAAGAACTGTTCACGTGTAAAATTTTACACATACTGTATAATCATGTGATTAGTGACGTGCGAAGTCCGTGTTTCTTTCCTCAGAGAGCGGACTGAAAAAAAAAACAGCAGCGTTTTTATTTTGTATACGTCTCTCCGTTTTCTCGTCTCCTCACAGATAAACGAGGGAAGCTTTAGCTGCGAGAGTGCATCGTGTGGTTTTTTTATGACCGCTGGAGGGGACGATTTAGTCAAATATTTGATCAGTCAGGAGGTAGAATACAACTCAATTTAAATAAGCGAGTGAAGGAGTAAACAGTGCAGCAGCCGAGGATCGACGATAAGGCGGCATCGCGGCTCTCTCGCCGCTCTACGGCTAAATAACGCACTGGAGCAATTTGATTTCAGAGGCATATCGGATGAAATGTCATTAGAGATTAATAACGTATATTACCTCCGTGACAATAACGGTTATAGCTGAGATGTCCCGGGGAGGCGAAATGACACAAAGCCACAATCTCTTCCTGCCAAACTGCCTCTCGCAGAAATGAACGTGTGGGAAGCAATCGCGGGCGGTGGGCCACTGCCTATAGACAACACGCATACTGTACACACACATCTTATACATCGAAAACTGATGAATAAATCAAAACCGACAGCACAAAGTCTGAACAGCTCTTACACTCGAACGGCAAGAAAAAAGGACAATAATGATAATAAGAAGAAGAAACTCCTTTGAGAGTGCTGTGGAGTTCCTGCTCATTATGTTCGTGCTGTGTGAAGTGTTTAGCATCCAACACCGCAGACAACATCAGCATAATAATAATAAAAAAATAATAATAATAACAGCAGTACTTCTGCATCGGGTCGGAGGCAAAGCTCATTTATCAGCGGTTTGTGATCGGGGCTCTGGGAGTCCTGATGAGGCCGGGGGCGAGCGTAGAGCAGCGGAGACCACGACGGGAAGCGGCTCGGACCTCGAGACCACGACGGGAAGCGGCTCGGCGACGACGAGCGACAAATCAACTGAAACGAAACGAGGAGCAACGCAACGGGCTCAAGTGAGGAGACTGACCTGGGACTCCAGGCTTCGGGGGTAGACTGTTCGCTTGTTGCTTAGTTGGTTGCTTGATTGTTTAGGTGGTTGTTTGCTTGTTTAGGTGGTTGTTTGCTTGTTTAGATGGTTGTTTGATTGTTTAGATGGTTGTTTGATTGTTTAGGTGGTTGTTTGCTTGTTTAGGTGGTTGTTTGCTTGTTTAGATGGTTGTTTGATTGTTTAGATGGTTGTTTGATTGTTTAGGTGGTTGTTTGTTTAGGTGGTTGTTTGATTGTTTAGATGGTTGTTTGATTGTTTAGGTGGTTGTTTGATTGTTTAGGTGGTTGTTTGATTGTTTAGGTGGTTGTTTGATTGTTTAGATGGTTGTTTGATTGTTTAGATGGTTGTTTGATTGTTTAGGTGTTTGATTGTTTAGGTGGTTGTTTGTTTGTTTAGGTGGTTGTTTGATTGTTTAGGTGGTTGTTTGTTTAGGTGGTTGTTTGATTGTTTAGGTAGTTGTTTGCTTGTTTAGATGGTTGTTTGATTGTTTAGGTGGTTGTTTGATTGTTTAGGTGGTTGTTTGTTTAGGTGGTTGTTTGATTGTTCAGGTGGTTGTTTGATTGTTTAGGTGGTTGTTTGTTTAGGTGGTTGTTTGATTGTTTAGGTGGTTGTTTGATTGTTTAGATGGTTGTTTGATTGTTTAGGTGGTTGTTTGATTGTTTAGATGGTTGTTTGATTGTTTAGGTGTTTGATTGTTTAGGTGGTTGTTTGCTTGCTTGCTTGGTTAGTTAATTAGTTAGTTTGGTTGGTTGGTTAGATTGTTTGTTTGGTTGGTTAGGTGGTTGCATGGATAGTTGTTTATTTGCTTGGTTGTTTGCTTGCTTGCTTGTTTTTTGTTAGTTGATTATTTGTTGTGTTTTTTTTTTCATTTCTTTGTAATCTTTCACCCACAAGAGAATAACCAAGAAGTAAAAAAAGGAATGGAGTAAAAATTCAAAGTCTTGTGCAATTTCCAGTTGACCGTCTGTCTGGCTTTTATGTCCAAATAACATTATGAATATATATTTTAATTTAAAAGGGTTAAAAAGGCAACATTTTTTATTATTTTTTTTAACATTTGTACACCCTGTGAAACGTAACCATAGCAACAATCCTAGAAAAGAAACCTGCTGAGATAGGAGAAAGCAGCACCAAAGCTAAGAAAAAAAAACAAAAAAATCATGATTCATTTCTTTCCAGACGTGATTTTTTTTACATGATTTTTGCTTACTGTCACATGATAAAAAAATATATATATTTATTAATTTTTTGAATATTTATATTTTTACATGTTCAGTTTTCAAGCCCTGAGTCACAAGAGAATAACCACGTGTTTTTTTTGTTTTATTTATTATTATTATTATTATTATTATTATTATTATTATTAACTCTTTCCATTTTATTCCTTTAAACCCTTTTGAGCCTCAACAGAATTCCCAGGAATTAAAGCAGGGAGTGGAGTAATAATCCGAGGTCTCGGGGGATTTCCTATTGACCACAGACCTGCTCTGTATGTCACAATGACATTATTGAATAGCCGCAGCACATTACATTGCAGATGATGTTTTGCTGAAACTCGTTTATTCATTCTGACCGCCGTTGATGACTCGGGTTCTCCCGCGAGAGCTGTCCTGAGAATTGATTTCTGACGATCCATGATTCACCTCCCTGAAGTCCCGCTTCTCCGACACTCCAGCAAATCAAGTTAAAGGCCCCGTCTGACAGCTCCTCACAGCGCGCTCCATATAAACAGCCATTATTTCTTCAGAAAGCTCTTTTTTTGTCTCGCCGCCAGTTCAAAGGGAGCGCGGCTCTCTCCAAAGACAAGCCGGAGTTCACAAACACTTCCAGAGGACCTTTGAAGGCGATGAGATGGAAGGCGGGGAGGGAGCGGAGCTCCGTGTGCCGGCGCCTGGAAACGTTTAGAAGTCTTTAACATGTTGTCATGTCTCATCTTCTGCTCTAAACGCTGAAAAAATCCATGCAGAGTTTTTGGGGGAATCGCTTTACTCGATGTTTGTACAGTTATCAGGAGTTTGTGTAGTGCTGTGATTACAGTTTGATCGTTCTTTTTTTTTTTTCCACATTTTTGGTTAATATGGGAATTATCTGGCTTTCTCATTCACGTTAATGTGTTTTCATGCTGAGCTCTTTACAAAAATATTCTGCTGCTATTACTGTAGTGTTGTATTTTGAGTGGCATTTAAAACGTTTGTGTTAGTTACATTTTCATAATGTTCTGAATCTTCCTGATGGACCTAAACTCATGATCATCATGATGTTCTGCGGTGTAGTACAGGGAATGCCACAGTCATCTGGGGCCAGGAGTCAAGAGAACAAAGTTGGCTGTGTTTACTCGGATGGATGGAATCACAACAACATTAACCAATCGTCGGTGTCCATGAGCTTATGTATGTGGAAGAGGGCAGATATCGCTTTCCTCCGAGAGCGTTACACCACCCTGTGATGCAGCACCAGCAGGAGTTCGGTTAAAGAGGTGGTTGTCTGGCTTCATGTGTCTCGGAGTCTTCACCCTCCCCGGGTTGGCAGCCGTAGAAGGATAGGGGAGATGGGTGAGAGCTAGGCATCCATTCATCAATTCATCTTCACTACGCTCTTCTTCTTCAGGGTGGAGGTCGATTCAGAGCCAATCCCAGGAACACTGGGCACAAGGCAGGAGAATTTATTCTTAGGGTTCACTAGTTTGCAGAAAGTGGACTATTCTACCCTTTGGCTAGAGAAACACTCCACCCAGAATCAAAGGGACAACTGAAGAACTGAAGAGCTGAAGAGCTGAAGAGCTTGGAGGTGCTGGGGATTGACCTCATGACCTTCCGATCAGTAGTCCAACAGCTTAACCACTGTGATGGGAGTTATTGGTGCAGTTGAGAATAATACAGAGAATCTAATACAGGATTACTATTAATTAAAGGTACTAATACTGCCCCCGACCCCAATCCTGCCCCTTAACCACTATAAGTTTTTCATATGAACTGAGTTATGGAAAAATGTTATGACATCACAAATGTTAGGCAAAAAAAATCAAAACAGAATCTGTTAGTTTAAAGCATTATACCAGGATTCAACACAAGTTCAACGCCTCTGCCGCTAACACCTTTCGACCTTGCTGTGACCTTGGATCAATTTCAAAATCAAATCTGCTCATCTGCTGGTCATAATGATAATCATTGTTATGGATTATCCTACACGCATTCAATCCACTCGGCTTCAGGTATCACACTAATCTCAGACAAACACACAAATAGATGGAAAACTTGAAAAAACATGATCACTTAGTGACTGAGGCATAAAATAAGAGAAAAAAATTGACATTTGTCCATCATTAGAGACGTAACGATAATAAAAAATGTATACCAAAGACCAGGAATGTAAACGAGGAACTCGGAAGTTCTGCAGTTCTGCTCTAAGAAAATAAAACGTACATAATTAATGGAGGAACGACCCAAAGAGTCCTGCGACCCCAAGCCTTGGCGTTTTGGGTTCCTCCTCGTTGTTGACCGTCGCGCTTGTAAATCCATATCCGACGAATATCTTTTGCATATTTTCCTGTTTATTGTCTTGTCTTGTTCCACTCAGCCAGAGCCGCGTGATGTTGTTGAGGAGCTAGCGGAGGAGAAAATTGGTGAGCGATATGACAAAATGTCGTCTCAGAGATTTGCATGATACGCGGTATGTATCACGATATATAGGGTCGAGGACAAATGACCAGAAATAGAGTTAGCGCTAATATTTTCGAATTAATACGGTTAAAGTTACGTATTTAGTGCTGACAAATAAAATGTTTATGTCTATCATATTGTCTGACATTTTAAAGATTAAAAATTTAAGTAAATAGCTACATAGCTAGCCTCTCTCTCTCTCTCTCTCTCTATATATATATATCTGAGCCCTGTTACTGTTGCCATAGTGTTATATAACATCATCATTTTAGAAAACGAAAAGCTGTCCACTGATACCTCGCTAATCCCCTAACGTTCCTTTAGGAGTCCCAGGCCTAATAATCATAATCATACTTCACATATTTTATTTCCTTCCTAAAGAAGCGGAGGTACGTTTACAGACTCGACGCGAGGGAACATCGTTAGATTAACAGCATCTGCGTTACCCACAAGGCCGGTGTGATTACAGCACGGAGGTGTGAGATGAAGCCCGGTTCACGGTATACGACTCCGGGGTGTACGCGAGTCTCGCGATCCCCCCCCCCCCACCCCCAGGCTGAAGACTGGCACGGCTCTCATGATGGATATTTGTTGTAAAAATAGTGCAGTTTTTTTTATACTTTGACACCATCATTCCCCATCAAAAGGGCTGAAAAATGGAGGCCATCTGCGGCGGCCGTGCCGGAGAGAGATTACACTTCATAAAGAGAGCAGAGCAGCGAGGTGGAATTCCTCCACACCTGTATGGATTTTCCACCAGATCACTGATAGATTGCACTAATATCATCGCAATTAAGGGCTTTCAGGGCAGCGTTATTGATAGTTTACTCCTCTTCCTGTTTCCCCACAAACTCCACACGTCCTCACTCACATGATTCGAGTGTGAAATTTAGGGTTTTAGACAAACTCTGATGTTTCACATATTATTCTTATTTTTTTTATTTATCTATTAATTTCTACTATCTACTAATTTGTGATTTTTTTTCATGTGCTTTATACACTTTTACATTTTTTTTCCCCTCATCATTATTCATTTATTTTCTTTGCGTATTCATTTAATGTTTAATATTTAATTTAATATTTTTTTCACACTGCTTTTTCATGATTTTGTGATTTTTTTTAACATGATTTGATTAATTTTTTTTTAATATAAATGTGACATTTTCACACATCGTTCATACATTTTTATACATGATTTTTTTAAAATTTCAAGTTGAATTCATTTAAATTCTATATTATTTTAAAATTTATTTTAATTTTTTATTTATACTCATCATGTGATTTTTAAACACAAACCTGTTTTTTTTTTTGCATATTATTTATTTTCAATTTATATATTTATTTTTACACGTGACCGATTCATTTTCAAACGTGGACCATGACGTGGTTTTAATTCATCACATATTATTCACATGATGTGCGATTTCAGTGCGTAACACATCGAAACGCACATAATCCCACATCAGAAACATATGATGTGAAATATATGTTAATGAGGTATCATTTCTCTAAGGAATACGAACCTTTCCCAAAGACCCTGATTTCTTCTTTGCTGATTAGCAATCTGTGCTGCGTTCGCTGCACGCCGTTGCTACGCGTTTACCGTCGTTCCACTGATTAGGACACCTATATGCGACTAAATTATGCTGAGCTCACAAATATAGGTACCTGTAAAAAGATTTTATAGACTTCAGGCATGATGACTCTTCTGCTTTCGTTCTCAGGGTGAAAAACAACAACAACAGCTTCGAGTTTGACTGTAAAACTTTATTTCACCAGCAGAATCCTCGGTGGCTGGAGAATGCCTTCTGGAAAAATACGTTTTTTTTCTCCCCTTCGCCCCCACCAAAGGAAAAGTAGGCACCGAGCGATGAGGATACTCGTATTGAGAATTCAGAATACAGTGTTGAGAAACACTGTTAAGAGGGAAAAATGTTGGGGGTATAAGCAGGGAGCGATGCAGTGCAGTGAACGCAGCACATTTCTGGCTGCCATTATAGAAAATATATTCAGAACCATTGCATTCCTGAAGATTCGACTGTCCTGCTGTTGTAAGGAGAGCTGTCACGGTGCTTCAGATATGAACCCAGTGAATAAATACATTAAAAACTGATTATAGGAGTGTGATGTAACACGTGAGGTGTACACACTCCGCTCGTCTGTAATGCAGCGACACTAAGCGTGAAGAAAAACGCCGCAAAAATCCATATTTGCTAATGGTGCATGGCAGCAGGCGCTCAATGACTGTCAGTCCTGCAGCGGTGTTTATGTGAGACTTGTGTGTGTGTGTGTGTGTGTGTGTGTGTGTTCCCTCCTGATCCTGCACCTTAGGGCCTTTGACCAACATGCAGTTTGTTTTTGTGAGCACCGTCTGTGTGTCCAGCGGAGGCAAAACTCAAGCCAGGAAAACCATATGGTACTGCTGACACGGCGGCCATCTTGAGCATCGTTACAGGGCAGGACAAGCTAATGACAGCGCTAGCCGTGCAAACGCTAACAACAAACAAACCGTGCACATGGAAAAAAAAATTCTGTCACCTTTCACCTGACTTGCCACAAATAGATGTAATTTACGTCAGGTACCCTTTTATCTTTTAAGAATTAGAGTCTGTGAAGTGAATTTTAAAACCTAATGCTCTTGACACGTGAGTGAAGTGCTTAGCTTCGAGATTAGCATTGTGCAAACATCGTGTGCCTAATAATATATTACCCACATGATGATGTATTTTCCATTAAAGTTGTTATTTAGGATTAATGAAGCGTTACTGAAGCTAAAGCTAATGTAAAATATTACAAACAGTCAACCACAAAAACACACGTGACTAAAGAAGGCATGCATGTTCAGTAAGGATGAAATAAACGTGGTAATAAAGTTCTTATGAAGTGTACAGGAGAAGAGTATTAACTGATGTCAAATATATACACATCTAATGTTAGCTAAGAGCATTTTATACCACAGTGCAGTTGAATTCTGACTGCTTAGAAAACAAACAAACAAACAAACAAACAAACAAACAAACAAACAAACAAACACACACAATTGCATGGAACTGATCTGCTTCACGCCCGCCTGTATCACACAACCCCAGATTTATTTATTTTTTCTGTTTAACCGCACCGTGTGTTATTCCTTACTTATTTCACATTAATGAACTCAAAATATTCTCCATTCACCGTGACAGAACGTGTGGATGCTGTGTGCGCAGCTTACAAGCGAGAAAATAGAGCGGAGATGAAGATCGAGTCGAGACTAATGTGAGATAGGGTAAATGGGGTGAGGAATGTCATTTAAAGTTTGGAATTAAACCTGCCCCCAGTTTCCCAAACCGTGAGTGTAAACTGTACTTCTGATACAACAGGAATAAATCAGACTCTTAGGCTTTGCATTAGAGCTGCAAGGTTTATAGCACTAATAAGTACAACCACAAAACAAGTTCTCACTTACATCATATGCCAAAAGTATGTGCACCCTGACCATCACACCCATATGAGCTTCTTCCCCAAACTCTTACCACAAACTCTGAAGCTCACAGTTGTACAGAGCGTCTCTGTGTGCTGTAGCTTTACAGTTTCCCTTCACTGGAGNCTAACGCTCCTGTAGCTGAATGAACACAAATCCCCACAGCCTCGCTCCAACATCTAGTGGAAAGACTTCGCAGAAGAAGTGGGGGACTAAATGTTAAATGCGATGTTCAACAAGAACATACGAGTGTGATGGTCAGGGGTGCACAAACTTTTGGCCATATAGGTTAAAGCAGCCATCTCTCTTTTTCTCTCTTGAGAACTTAATAAGACAAAAGGATACGATGCTTCAAGAAACCACAAAAAGCGTAAACACCTCTGTCCTGAAGATGTCTGAGAAACGTAAAGTTACAGCTTTTCCTCTGACTCTTACAAAGCACTGACACTGGAGACTCCTTCCAAAAATCACCATACCCGTCCCTGTGAATGAGGCGTTACTATAGAAACGATGACGTATTATACGAACGCATTAATATAAAGCTGCGATTTGCAGCTGCTCTACTGTAAGGCGTCAACACCTTCTGACCAATCACAATCCAGAACCCAGCAAGGCTGTTTGCACGATGCTAATCTGGTAGCCATGTCAGCTTCCTAGCTTTAATGCAAACGTGTAAGAAACGATTCATAGCCTATTTCTACAACGTAAAGATTAAACGAATGGAGTAGAGTGGAGAGAATAAGTTATCATTTAAGAGCAAAGCGAGGATAGCATTTTTTCATCCTACCACAGATTGAAAGATTTTCTTTTACATATTAATAAACGTTATCAGTGTGAGTAATGATGCTAGTCACTCAAACAATCGATGCAGAAAACACGCTAATCAGAAATAACTCAAAATATTAAGTACGCATGATAGTGTTCACACTGTACACACTACATTATAAATAGCACACACACAGCAGACAGCGCACGCTATATTTAGAAACGTGTCTCAGCGTGAAAGCCGCCGGCGACTCCGCACGTCATAATCGCAAGTGCTGCTTTCAGCAGAATGTGACAGGAAGTTTAAACACAAACACAAACACTCGCAGACCTCCGTCAGTGCAGCAGCCGTTTCATTTAACACATCCACTAGCGCTCAGCTCATAAAGCAGCGCTCACTCGGAGCTCATACCTGCTCATAAACACCGTACGCTAATCCTCGAGGTCACCAGAGCGTACTTACAGTGTGGAGTTATTCTCGTAAACTAACACACGCTGATATCCCATGACTCAGTTCAACATTTCAGCGTTAGATGTTAAAGCTAAACTGGTACCTAAAGCTTACATTACTTCTTAGCTACGTTAGCAAAAAAAAAACAAACTCCAAATTTTAGCCAATCAGTGTTAGCCTTCAGTGTTTGGGGTTAGCTTCCTGAGTTTGAAGGCTAATGTAGCTAATAGCTAATAAGTAACAGCCTCCAGTTTAGCATTATCATTTACACATTTATACATAAACTGCCTTTTTTTAAATTGATCTTAAATTAAATGACATTTCAGTTACAATTTCAGGTAACTCTTATTAATGCTACTTCTATTTATTTTCAGTTATTCACCTTAAACTTTAGGCCACAGCTTTTATACGTTCATATCTTGAACAGCTGTGTAGAGTTTAATTTTTATTTCAGATTTTAAGCACATAATCTACATATTTTAGTTTGTTACACACAAGAAAACTGATAGACTCGAGGGCAAAAGTTTGTAGAAAAGTTAGCGGAAAAGTGCAGAATGGTTCCAGAGAGCGGAGAAATGCATGACATGTTTACGAAGATGCAATGATACTCCAGAGGTGCAAGTGGTAAGAGGAAAATCCCAGACGAGAGAGAGAGAGAGAGAGAGAGAGAGAGAGAGGGAGAGAGAGAGAGAGAGAGAGAGAGAGAAGCAAAAACAAAACAAACAAACAACAACAAAACAGACAAAAACCTGTTCCTCAGGTAAAAACTGCAGTTTGATGCTAATGATGCTAAGCAGATTTTTTCTACTTGACCAAACAGACCATAGCCACGCCCACTTGTTTCTATTGGCTCACAAGACAGAGCCTCATCGATTCAAAGGTAAAAGTGAAGCAAAGGTGAAATGAAAGTAAATGCTACCAGAAGCAAATGTGTCCTTTCAGTCGGTTGAATATTACCGGCTTTCTGTCGGATTCAGACGGTTTCCGTATCGCCATAGCAACCGCTCAAATATCATCAATGCTATGCCTTAACCCTTACTGGCACCTCTGATATTCTGATATTCAGGCTCTCTCATACAAATATGAGAGAAATGAAATCTAAAGTACGCACAAACATCTACTCGAGAAATCCAAAATATATCTGTCACTCAGACATGACGTATGATTTACAAAGCCATTACCGGCCGGTCTCGAGACACCAGCGCGTGTCGAGGACGTCGGATCATCGTGATGTCACTGCGTGAGAAAGCGGATCGACAACAGTGTGCGGGATTACGGTGGTCTGCCCGACGCCTGCGCTGTCAACTCGGGGATTAAAGCAAATTGTAAATTTAAACACATGCAAGTTTTCAGTACGATCCAAAATTCTGAAATTCTGTGAAAACCTGTTTTTCACAGAAAGTCGGTGCGTCGTTTAATCCCAGTGGTGCAATTATCAATGGAAAATATCGAAATCGCTTCAGAATTCCGGACTGTGATTGGTCAGAAGGTGTTGATTAATTTTCTATAACAGCAGCTTCATATGAACGTATCGCTGGTACGTTATCGTTTCCATAGCAACAGCTCATGCACAGGGACGTGTACAGCAGACGCTCCACGTAAAAGATTACAGAGAAACATGAAATCCTTCCTCGATATGTTGAAGTTTCCTCGAAGTAAGGAGATGTTTACTTTTAACATTTATGGAAGGAGTCTCCAGTGTCAGCGCCGTGTAGCAGTCGGAGGTTAAGCTGTAAGTCGAAGATTTCCGACGAGTTTACGTTTCTTTGCGCTTTCCCTGTAACGTGACAAGCTGATTTATTTGCTTTAGAGGGAACAAAAACAGAGGCTGTTGAGGCAACGACTGTTTGCAGCTGCTGTAACGTAAGTGAGAACAGGAACAAACGTGTTTCACGGACATTAAATGTAAAAAGAAATGTATAAAAATGATGTCGTTCTTTAATAAATACGATTTTGTAATAATTACAGTATTAAAGTGATGTGGTATAAAACACTACAGGGTTACAGGGTGGGAACAGTAACTCCAGTGTGAACAACACAGTGTGTGTGTGTGTGTGTGTGTGTGTGTGTGTGTGTGTGTGTGTGTGTGTTAACCTACAGAACTCCATAGCCAGCTTCTGTAGTATCTGTTGGCTGGAAATGACTTGAGAAAGAACTTGAAGAGAAATCTGCTCACGACGGGGAACGCGCGGGAATTCGTCAGCCATCTTCTTTTGCTTCCTGTTGCTGTTATTATGTGTAATTAGTAAAAGCGGTGACATGATGAGTGTGTTGGCATCTTTACGCTCGTCAGTTTGTACATCGCACATCAACGTGTCGACGCTCCTCCACTTCACGGCGGTCCGCGGCGCGGCGTGATCAGGCGTCTCCTGACACCGTGGCATGTGCTGGAGTTTAGAAATCAGCATGTGTT
>CM074969.1:1238890-1243890 GCA_037577455.1 Pangasius macronema | reverse complement strand
ACACACACACACACACACACACACACACACACGGTGATTCTGTGGCTGTAAATGTTGGTATGAACCCACTGCAGGACTCTCTCTCTCTCTCTCTCTCTCTCTCTCTCTCTCTCTCTCTCTCTCTCTCTCTGGATATGATCCCTACATCAAACATGCTGCTGTTCCCTTGAACTCAACTTGTTCAGGTTTTCTGAATCTTATTTCTGGAAAATTCTACACCTTTTCAGCAGCCAGCACGTTTTACGTGTAATCCTACAGGAATCCTTTTAAAAAGCGCAGCTGACGGTGCTTTTATTTTTATTTTTTTGGTCTCAGAAACAACTGAAACAAAGATCTAAAAGCAGTTTAGCAGCAAACTTTGTGAAAACTAATATTTGTGTCATTCTCAAAACTTTTGGCCACGACTGTAGGAGCTAAAAAGTTCAACTTTTCAGAAAAAGCTCAGAGTGATGCGGAGCGCCTTTTTATCTCTTGACCAATCAGATGGCAAGTTGGAGAGCGTGTAAGAAAAACAAACACGGAGGACGTGCCGGACCGCTGGTGAAAAATGACCCTATGAGAAGTCCATATCAACATTCCAGTGTGATTAAAATCACATGTGACCTGATGTGAGCTAAACTTACCTTTATTCCACAGAGAATAATAAATCAAATCCAGAAAGAAAGCGAGTTAGCTAGCTAGTCAGTTAGCTGATGCTAGCTAGGACGTCATATTTTTGTTTTATTTTACTCGTTTGAATTCAGTAACAGCCTGTGTGACAGTGTGTGTTCTTCATGTCAGATTGTATGATGAAGATCGTCTGACTTCTGACCTAGCATTAAAGAAAATGACTAGCATTGAAGTTAGCAGAGAACAGGATCACAGACACCAATATTCTTAACATTAACCTATAAATTAAGACAAATAAAACTAATCATGTAGTAATGATAAAAGAAATGGCGGTGTATAAACGGAGGACGGGCCGGTCTGTCTATCTGCGCAGAGCCGTAAGCTTTAAACAAACGCAGAAGTGAGTCAAAATGACTTCCTCTTCTGCCTTTTCCCCTGATCGCTCATTTCGTGCTCCCAGCTCTCTGTGCACGTTACCTTTTACGGAGTTTTGTGGGCGTCACTACATGCAAATGAGTTGTGTCAGGAACATGCAACGCACTTTACAGGTGTTCAACAATGCACGCAAGCACAACAAAAATCAAAAGTGCTGTCAAACGTTTACAAATCCAGTGTAAAACTTGGTCTGGTTTACGTAAACATTTACACACGAGTTTACTAAAAGACTGAGAAATGGGCTCCGGTGGTTGGTTGTTCGGTTGCAGTGTTTTTGTCATGATTTTTCTGTTTAAAAACAACGTCGAAGAATTCTGTTCTTCAGACATGACGTCTTCACCCTCCTACGTCTTGGTGCTATTTTAGGAACGGGGCCATAATCCCAACCTCAAACAGCCGTCTGTTTTCGGTTCACCTGCTCAAACTCTGCTCAAGATTTTGCGCGAGTAAATATTTAAGGAATCACACGGGTTTGTTTGGAGTCTACAGATTGATCCGCATTGTGAATAAGATAAATTCCCTCAGTTTGTGATTGTGTGTTTCTGTAGCACACGGAGTCCATGTTAACTACAGGAGGGAGTCCGAGCGTTTGTCCGTTCGGAAACATCACGTCCACTATGACCTTGCTTTAGTCTCGGTTTCCTTTTATGGTCGTTGTTTCCTGTCCTCAGTTTAGCAGCTTTCATTTACGACTCAAAACACATGCTGCGGTTGATTCACGCGTCGATTCAGAGTCAAATCGCTTTCTCAGTAGAGTTCTCTTGGAAGTGGACCAAGACCATCTCGGAGAGTGTGACTGCCATGTTCTCACCTGCCTAAAGAACCTCATCAAGGAGAAGAACACATCTAATGGACTAAACAGGAATACAAAGCCAGACTTCCCACCTCCAACCCTGGGACAACGTCCTGAGCTCCGTCATTTCATTTTAAACCCGCTGGGACTCGATCAAACGCCAAAATCACTCATCTGTCTTACAAGGACATGAGAGACAAATCTTCTCTCTCTCTCTCTCTTTCTTCTCTTTGAAAGTCCTTGAAGCCCATCCCTTCTTCTGCTGTAAAATAAATGAATAAATATAAACTCACACCCTTTTGTTCTCCCGCGCCGCAATTATTGACTTGATTTTCACCCTTTATCTTTGCACGAAGCCACGGGAAAAAAAGGCGTGAGTGAAATTTTAAGAGCGAAGTGAAGGAGAGGGCGACTCGGCCGACTCTCTCAGGACGCACTTGGTATGCGAGACACCAGGCAGTCGGTGGGGCCTTGGCAGCAAATTTACGCACAAGACTCTGAATTCGTTACCGGGGAGTGAAAAAAAAAACTAACAAAGCCGAAATCCTGATAAATCATAAACAAACATGAATGAGGAATGCTAATCTGGTGCAAATATGCAGAGGGAGGGTCTGAAGGTTAGCGTGGATGCCGAGTGTTTCTGTCACGTACGAACGTGTAGTGGACAGGAAGTCGCCTCAACCGATTAAAAATTTACTATCTTTAGTCGTATTTTGTTGTATATATAATGTCTGTGGTGTTGTTGAAAATACACGTTGTTCAGAAAAACTGAAAAAGAAATGCGAACCTTGACTGATCGTATAACTTGACACCACACTGTCGAGTTCACATTACTTAGTTATTTTACGTTCACGCCTTTGTTTAATGAACATTTTGCCAAACTCGGCTGTTTCACAGTAATGTCTTGTAAGAAAGAAAGTAATTAAATTTACACAAATACAAAAACGTGTTGAATTAGGACAAAAATGCTACCCTCTTGAAGGAGGGGGAGTTAGTGCGTGTCTGGGGCAGCTGAAGAGCTGCAGTGGCTGAGCTGCGTTATTGGTAGATTGGTAGATTCGTAGATTTTTGGGCGTGGCTAGATGTAGATCAGCTAAACTAGGAATGTGCTTGATCAATACACACATACGAATATATAGAACATCAGAAACATTTGTAAATCTGGTGCGAATGTTTGATTTGGTTTGACCACAAAAAATAATTTCGCAAAACTTTACTCAAAGTTTAATAAATTAAATTGAAGCCCAGTGTATGCTGCTGCTTTTTTCCCCCAAACCAAACAATTTGTATAGATGATGACATTTAGCATCATAGGTTTCTACCTTAAGTGTGTAAACAGACTAATGAATAAATACAATGCAAAGTAAATGAAATGTGTAATTAATTTTTGATTATTTGGTTGTCACAAAGAGAGAGAAGAACGAAATGCAATGCATGTTGTTGTTCTTTCAGCTGTTCCAGAAGAACCCTCTGGTTTTATCCGGGTTTGTGACCTGCACTGAGAGGATCCCAGGATCGAACCCGGGAACCTTAGCCACCTTAACGAAACATAATGCATAATTATGACAATTTGCTACTATAGCTAGATCATAGTGCTGCATTGGCTTGTGGTATGATGGTTGGGTTTGTTGGCTGTCTGATGAACTCAAAATAGCTGAATCGTTGACGCCTAACTGTTAGATATCTAATAACCGTGATAATCGGATCTTAAAATATATTTTGGATACGTGACTGTTTAGCCGTTTCATGCCAACATTTAATGATGAATATTTAAAAACGAAAACTTGCAGCCAATCACAGGCCACTGCGCTAATCATCCAGAATATCATCACGTCAGTCTGGAAAACGATGATTCGGCCAGTTCCCTGGCTCCTGTGACACACCGAGGCAGGCGACGTGGTTAATTTAGGCCGTGACAGCAGCCTCCAGACGGACTATATTACATTATCCTCTCTCAGCTTTACTCCAGATTCCAATTTTCAGCCTGTCCTCTCTAAATATCACTGACGGCTGGCTCAGAGCGCTGACAGTGATGGAAAAGTCGGGAAGTTAAAAGTTCACAGCAGTAATAACGTCAGGTCGTCCGAGCAGCATCTGAGAGGCTTCATGAGTTCAGGACCATGATATGTAAGGAGCAAACCGCTCCGTGTCGAGTGGAGTCACTGTCACCACACGGACGATGATTCATTTCCTATTACAGCATGACACTGAATGTTTTACTCCTCTTATACCACAGCAAGTTACCAACGATTCATTTTATTTAGTAATTAACGAAACTAGTTAGTTCCTGTTGTCACTTACGTTATAGCAGCTGTAAACGGTCGTTCCCTCACCAGCGTCTCTTCTCTCTCTCTCTCCTGAAGTTAATAAGACAAAGAAACGCAACTTGTCGTGTTACCGAGAAACCGCATCGAAGTGTAAGCTCCTCTGTCCTGAAGATTTCGGAAAACTTAAAGTTAGAGCTTCACCTCTGACCGTTACAAAGCGCTGACACTGGAGACTCCTTCCATACACGCTACATAAACATCTTTCTGTTATCTGTTTATGTGGAGTGTGCACGGAGAGAACAAAATAATGTCACTGTCACACTTCATGTCCACGAATTTTGACATTTTGGGAACAAGTACAAAAAAAGAATGTGTGTAAGTACGCCAAATTAATTCATAAAAAAAATCAATTTAATCAGTTTTTTTTTTTGTTCTATCTATAAAAGAATCAATTACATTTAAATTAATACATATTTAATAAATAAAATAATTTAAAGAATGCAAGTATGCCAAATTAGTATATATAAATACAGTAGTTTTGTGAATTTCAACCTTTTAATCAGTGATTTTTTCTTTTTTTACAATTAAATTAATAAATACATTCAGAAATAATATAAAAATAAACTTTAATATATTAGAGTAAAACTGACTATTATTACTATTATTATTATTATTATTATTATTATTATTAAACTATTAGTAAAACTTATTATTATTATTATTATTATTATTATTATTATTATTATTATCATCCTCCTGTCTCAACCTGCAGGTCACTACTTTTTGTTTTTTTTGTTATTTTTTTGTTTTTTAAAAACATTAGTAAAATGTAAAACACTTCTGTCCACTTCTCATTTATTCTCTCACCTGCTCCGTCTCCACATTTCTCCTGAAGC
>CM074969.1:1170092-1185128 GCA_037577455.1 Pangasius macronema | reverse complement strand
TCAAATTAAGTCAAGCATATGTGAAATATTGGCATAGCGGCGGTACGGAAACACGTTTCCTTTCTGTCATGTCTGAATAAAAACATCCTCAAGTCATGTATTTACACAGAGAGCCAGAAATAAAGGACGTGAAAGCAATGAACGAATGAACGAACGAATGAATGAATGAATGAATGAATGAATGAATGAATGAATGAATGAATGAATGATGAATGAATGAATGAAGGTGTGTGTATGATGGAGAAATGTTTCTTAACCAAACTTTTTTTTTTTTAACGTTCTAGGACGTTTTGCTCGCATCCCAGCGTCTGCAGTCACTCGTACTTAATTATTATTTATGATTTAATAAAGCGAAGCAGATGTGGAGCTCGATCAGGAGCAGATGTATGGATTTCAGCCTGCAGGAAAAACAGACGCACGTCCCAACAATCATTATTTCATCGAATCGTCTCGGGGATATTAATAGGTCCGTGAAGTTCAGGCTCTGTGTTATCAATCCATGCTGGTTTGTTCTATCGATCAGCGAGTGTGTGGATAAATGAGAGGTCCTTAAAAAAAAAAAACGGTCTGAGAGACAAAAAGAACAGAGGTGGTGCGTTTAAAACTGGTACATGATAGCAGGAGCACTTTAAACCTCCTGTGAATCATTTTAATATTTAAACTTTACCATAATTTGCAGCTAAAAAAAAAAAAAAAGTCAGGAAATCTCTTCAGGGAGTTCATTTCCTGTTAAATGGAACCTTACAAGCGCTTTATGATGCACAAAGTCATTTACAAAACTACAGCACTAACCCCAACACAGCGGGAGTGACTCTGCTTAATGTCATACGCGTGTGTGTGTGTGTGTGTGTGTGTGTGTGTGTGTGTGTGTTTTACCTTTCATTTACAGGAAGGAGGACTGAAGGAGGCAGAAGACACAGATGTGCTCTGTAGGGTTCAGCACTGCTCCCGAGTCAGCACTTTCTCCAGAACAGTTCACACACTCCTTTACTCATCACTGCGAAGAGAGACAGAGAGAGAGAGAGAGAGAGAGAGAGAGAGAGAGAGACAGAGAGAGAGACAGATGGTGTAAAGATAGAGGAATAGAAAGAGTGTCAGAAACAGAGAGAGATAAAGAAGACAAAAAAGATACAGGAAAAGAGANGACAGACAGACAGACAGACAGACAGACAGATAGATAGATAGATAGATAGATAGATAGATAGATAGATAGATAGATAGTATGGTACAAAGAAAGAGAAAGTGTGTGAGAAAAAGAGAGAGCTAGAGAGAGACAGACAGAGAGAAAGAATGGGAGAGAGGAGAGAGTCACAGAGCGAGAGAGAGAGAAACAGATAGAGAGAGAAAGAAAGATGCAGATTGATATAAAGAGAGAGAGAGAGAGAGAGAGAGAGAGAGAGAGAGAGAGAGGGAGAGCAGGAGTAATAGATAGGGAGAGAGAAAGATGCAGATTGATATAAAGAGAGAGAGAGAGAGAGAGAGAGAGGGAGAGCAGGAGTAATAGATAGGGAGAGAGAAAGATGCAGCAAGATATAAAGAGAGAGAGAGAGAGAGAGAGAGAGATGATTGACCATGGATGAGTGTGTGAGGGAGGGATGATGGGAATGATGTACAGTTTATCAGTGAGGAGTGTGAATGAGGAGGAAAAACACAATAAACAATAACGCAGTGTGTATTAGAGGGAGGAAGGACGGAATGACGGCGCAGAAGCTAATCAGAGCTTTATAATAAACACGCTGAAAACTTTATGATAAACGTTATAATAAACCTGCGCAGTGAGAGCCGAGCGCTTCAGTGGAGTGAGAATTAATACTGAAATTCCACACGTCAGTAATCAAATCACAGACATACAGCGACTACAGACTTCAGCGCTGTACAGAAGTCACGTGAGATTTACGCACAGAGGGGGCGGAGCTTGTCTAAAACAGAGGCGTGTCTCAGTTACGAAAGATTCTGACCTTGAACTTAAAACTGAATATTTTACGGATAAAGTGATGAATGAAGTTATAGTTTCTCTGTAAGCTTAGCAGTTGAGTGCTAGGTCAGCTTATCCTTCACACTGTTTCCTTTACAGCGGAGCATCGAATGAACACAAACGCTGACGTTATTTTATTAATTCTACAAATCAAAACAGTGAATTAAAAGTTTGATAAAATCTCCTCCATCCCGCTCACACATTACCATTTCATCACCTCCATCCAGAGTCTCGTGGCTTCATTCAGTGGCGCTCGAGTAACTGTCAGAGCTCGATATAAAATAATAACATGGAAAAGAACAGGGTGCGCTGGATCAAGTGCTATTCTATGAGCTGCTGAATAATGAGTGTGGAAGCCATTTTGTTCAATTAAAGTATTCATGCAGTGATATATCGCTGAAATACGAGACTCCTATTAGAGTTATTTCAACTCTCCATCTTCTCATGCAGATATCATCAGATTTTTTACCACTGATTTATTTATTTATTTATTTTCAGGTTTCAGGTGTTTGTGTTTAAAAGTGTTTGTGGTGGTGTAGCTGCTGTTGAAAAACGTCGTCTCAGATACTTCGATTAAAATAATAATAATAATCAGAGGCATGAACTAGATGCAGGTGATTTTAATCATCTGAATGTGGAGAACAGAGAATCCACTTAAGTACGCGCACAACCAGGCTCTGAATACCAGGAACTTTCCTCACGTAAATATTAATACAACTTTTGACCTTTAGACGTTGATTCTAAACGTAATATAATGATCCTAATATAATGATCCTGTTTGAGGACAGAAGTATATGGCTTTGGCTTTTGTGCTTGTCTGTTTTGATTATTCTTCCTGGTTTGTTCCTTATTGTATTTTTTTTTTTGTATTTTTACTGTCGTCGTAATTTATTGTTTGTCGCCCTCCTGCCCCGTCTTTCTCGTGAGGAAAAAACAAAATGTGAATTTCATTGTACCAAAGTACACATGACAGTAAAGATCATCTAAAGCATTTTACAGATTTCAAAAAATACTGTATATAACTTTATAAATTATAAAGTATCACCCCACACACACACACACACACACACACACACACACACACACACACACACACACACACCACTCCAGGACAAACCTTCATCTGTCCTTAATGATACAAGCTTTGTTCCTGAAACTTCTCCCACACTGAGCTGGAGTCTGTATTGAGCGCAGCGAGAGAAAAGGCTTCAGAAACAGAAAAATCGCTATTGGCAAAGTAATTTCATCCATCTGAAGCAGGAAGTAATTCGAACTTCAGACACGGCTCCCAACACCGATGTTTAAACGCATTCATCTCAATTGTTTGTTCGCCTGACAGCTTCTTTCGTTTTGTTTTTGTTTGCTTTCAGCGATGATATGATGCAACGCTCACGCAATGTTGATGGGTAATATATAAAATCCGCCATGTTCGGTGTGTATCAGCGCGCCGCCGCTCTAAGGCATAACGGAGATGTTTATTGCACATCACTACACATCAGCCGGCGTTTTAGTCCTAATATTTACCCTTTTATCCGCGTGTGAATGAATAAAAAGCTGCGATGTGACTGAATTTTTTTACACTTTAGCAAATCAGCAGTTATTTCATTGTAGCGAGGAGTGAAACATGAGACAGGACAGTTATTTAACACCTGTAGCTTCACCGCTAAAGCTAACAGGAGTCGTCTCTGCCAGATCCTCATTGGCTCAAGAGGTTTGTGCCGCTGAAATCTGATTGGTCACTGAGTTGCTGTGACGTGACAGTAAGATAAAAGACAATGAATAAACAATTAAACGGTAAAATTGTAATTGATTAAACACACCTGCTGATATTAAAACTACGTTCGACCTAAAGTGCTATCTGGCGAAATAAGCATGTGTGTAGGTGTGTACAGGTGTGTGTGTTTATGGGTGTGTGTGAGTGTGTGTAAGGATGTGTGTGTATAGGTGTGTACAGGTATGTGTATTTATGGGTGTGTGTGAGTGTGTGTAGGGGTGTGTGTGTGTATAGGTGTGTACAGGTATGTGTGTTTATGGGTGTGTGTGAGTGTGTGTGTGTAGGGGTGTGTATGTGTGTGTGTAGGGTTGTGTGTGTATAGGTGTGTACAGGTATGTGTGTTTATGGGTGTGTGTGTATATGTGTGTGTAGGGGTGTGTGTGTATAGGTGTATACAGGTATGTGTGTTTATGGGTGTGTGTGAGTGTGTGTGTGTAGGGGTGTGTATGTGTGTGTGTAGGGCTGTGTGTGTATAGGTGTGTACAGGTATGTGTATTTATGGGTGTGTGTGAGTGTGTGTAGGGGTGTGTGTGTGTGTGTGTGTGTAGGGGGCTGTGTGTGTATAGGTGTGTACAGGTATGTGTGTTTATGGGTGTGTGTGTATGTGTGTGTGTAGGGGTGTGTGTGTATAGGTGTATACAGGTATGTGTGTTTATGGGTGTGTGTGTGTGTGTGTGTGTGTGTGTGTGTGTGTGTGTGTGTGTGTGTGTGTGTGTGTGTGTGTGTGTTTTNTGTGTGTGTGTGTGTGTGTGTGTGTGTGTGTGTGTGTGTGTGTGTGTGTGTGTGTGTGTGTGAGTGTGTGTGTGTAGGGGTGTGTGTGTATAGGTGTATACAGGTATGTGTGTTTATGGGTGTGTGTGTGAGTGTGTGTGTGTAGGGGTGTGTGTAGGGGTGTGTGTGAGTGTGTGTGTGAGTGTATGTATAGGTGTATGTATAGGTGTGTGTGTGTGTGTGTGTGTGTGTGTGTGTGTGTGTGTGTGTATAGGTGTGTACAGGTATGTGTGTTTATGGGTGTGTGTGTGTGTGTGTGTGTGTGTGTGTGTGTGTGTGTGTGTGTGTGTGAGTACGTATAGGTGTGTGTATCTCTGAGTGTTTGTAAGAGGAATCAGAGAAAACATGTTAATTAAGTCCCTGAAGCAGATGAGGAGAATCAATCGAGTCGTGTTTTCTGCCTGAAGGTAAATATTCCTTTAAACGTTCCGAACCGGATTTCATCACATTCCACATCGACATCGGCACAAAGCCATGGATCCTAATTTAATCTCGGAGTCTGCTCCATCGACGTGCCTGGGGTTAAACAGGAACCTGATCAATCCCACAATGCTCTTCTTCAGGACCTGGTTCCTGTGGTGTGTGTGTGTGTGTGCGTGTGTGTGTGTGTGTGTGGGTGTGTGTGTGTGTGTGTGTGTGTGTGTGTTTAAGATGAGAATGCAGTGAGAAGTTCTGTTCGGTCTGAAATGTCAGCACACACTTCGTTACAGAGCTCGATTAAACACACACGCAGTAAATGTTGAGAGTATGATGGCGTCACTCAGCGTCACAGCAGATGAAGTGAAATTAAACCTAAAAACGAACAAACCAGCAGCATAAAGGAGAATAAAATGGAGGAAAATCAGACACTTAACCATCACACGGCACACACACACGGCACACACACGGTACACACACACGGTACACACACGACACACACACACGGTACACACACACAGCACACACACGGTACACACACACAGCACACACACAGTACACACACACGGTACACACACACGGTGTACACACACAGCACACACACAGTACACACACACGGTACACACACACGGTGTACACACACGGCACACACACATGGAACACATACAGTACACACACGTCACACACACACGGCACACACACGGCACACACACACGGTACACACACACGGCACACACATGGCACACACACGGCACACACACACGGCACACACACACGGCACACACACGGCACACACACACGACACACACGGCACACACACGGCACACACATAGCACACATACACGGCACACACACACACGGTACACACACGACACACACGGCACACGACACACACACACACACACACACGGTATGCACACGGCACACACACATGGCACACACACACACGACACAGCAAATACACAGCGAGCGATCTGAGTCCTACAAATTCTATCAAATTTTTGGTTTTGCTTTAAAAATGTGCACATACGAAGTCTTTAGAATATTAGAACATTTATATTATTTAGAATATATTTAGATTATAAATCTGTATTTTTGTTTGTTTTTCTTCTTTTTGAACATCTAAAGCCTTTGCAATTCTATATAAATTTGTTGCTGTTGTTGACTTTTTGTCGTTACTTTTAAACTTTTTTAAAAACATTTTCCTACTTTCTCTTCCAGTTCTACAGCGATTCTCCCCAAACTCTTTAAACTCTTTAGAATTTATCTTTCATTTTAATTTTATAATTCTACTTTAATTACAAAAAAATACTCCCCCCTCCGTAACATCTAAATTATTATGTTAATTTGTATTTTTAATTTTTTTTAACACATTTATAAAACTCTATACTGTAGATTTTCTTTTTCAAAAAAAAAAAAAAACATTCAATTGTTTTTTGTCTTTTTTGAATTCTACTTAGATGATCTATTAAAGACTTTTAATCTGTAGAAGTTCTATTTATATCTAAAATCCTGGAGTTCAACATTTTCTTTCTTTCTTTTTTTTACTATAACTACATTTTATGCTACACATTAATATTTATTCTAATGTAATATCCTAAAAACACATGTTTTATTGTGTTGAGTTCAGACTCAGTGGATCTGATTACCGCTTTTCAATAATATGAACTGAAGCCAACAGCAGCCACAAGAACAAAACACTGCGGCCTCGAATGTCTGAAAGTATTGTNGTTCCTCAGTAGTTCCCTTCAGTGCACTTTGCTTTGTGTGTTTTTATTGAAAAGAGCTTCAGAGTATCAGCTGCATTATTAATAACGAACTGTACACAACATGCTAGAAGCTGCATGCATTAGAAACATTATCGAACGCATATTTCATACAAAGTGATCTTTATTAATCTTTATGTTTTAATCAACCTGATTAGGCTCCTTTCAGCCTGTAAATGAACCTCGGGATCGGATCTCAGCCTCACGGCTCCGGCTGCTTCGTTTCCCTGAGAGCGAGCGGAGGCTGCTAACATATCCAATAGTGTAATATTCCATATTAAATCCGTGTGGTCCTGATAGTTCATTCCAGATCTTGAGGAGTAATTGTACTTTTCTGAAGGCTTCATTTCGTCGCTGCGGATTACATTTCGGCTCCAGCGGGCATCCTTCAACACTCGAGCTGAAGCCTATTAGCCCTGAGCGCTGGCGCATTTTAGGAGAGAAAACGGTCATTTTTTCCCCACAGGAGCTCTTTCGAACAGAACATTTCTTTTCCCTTACAAATAAACAGTGTTCTGGTGTTTTCTGTCAACTGCTCACATCTTCATCAAACACTTCATGAGCTGTTTCCCACCACAAAAAAAAGGCACTATGAAGTTAAATCCTGTTCCAAATCCAGTGCCGAGTGACTGCTTCCACCCTGAAGTGAATTATTTTCCTACAGCAGCAGCATGGACTCGGCTTTATATTCCTTCAGTGATAGTAATAATACTTACGTTATAGCAGGTATAAACAGCCGTTCCCTCGTACCAGCTTCTGTTTTTTTTCTGTCTTCTATCAGAAATTGATAAGACATAATACAAAATATGCAGTATGTTAGGTGTAGTAACAACAGGAGGTGCAGTGTGCAGTGTGCGGCGTGTCAGTGGAGTGCGGAGTGACTGGAGAGTCTTTATGGAGTCCTGAGAGGTCTGGATGGTGGACGTGTCCATGCTGAGGAGTCTGATGGACTGAGGGAAGAAGCTCCTCCTGAGCCTCTCAGTTTCAGCCGTTAGACTGGGGAATCATCTGCCTGATTGCAGCAGACTGAACACACAGTTACCGCGGTGGGTGGAGTCTCTGATGCAAGATACTATGCAAGATAATTCTGGATAAAATGTTGCCAAGCAACAAGATCTGAACAGTGAATCAATCTGAATAATGATTTTTTTTCCTCCATCTAGAAAATGCTTTAAACTCATAAAATTCTAGATTGATTTTTATCTTTTTTCCCACATTTTCTTTTATTTAACATGGAATAAGTGCAAGCAGGAACTGGTGATGAACTGGTGAACTTTACCCCTGTGTGAGGCAGAACTGGTGGCCATCGCGTACATCTCCGTCCTTTTACATTGCTCGCGTTCTCCCCGCCTCAAGCGACGTTCAACCCAACGCTGAATCTTGAATCTTGAATCTTTTTGGCACGGTGCTCCACGCTGATCCTTCGCTCAGGGGATATCACGCTTCCACCTGAGCATCTGTTCCTGTTTTTTCTTTTTTCCTTCCTGGATAATCCACGTTACTCACGTTTGTTTGTTTGTTTGTTTGTTTCAGCACATCACCTACAGGTAAAGCGCTTTGGTTTTTAATTGAAGTGCGAACATCATTTCATTAAACTTCCTACACGAGACGAGACGCCTTGTAGCTTAATCCAACTCTGAAGTCCTGCAGCGGTGTGAGAAGTAATCAAGCCTCATCTGCTGCCCAATGATTACTGTATATCACACACACACACACACACACACACACACATATATATATATATACATTGTATAGACATTGTGTGTATGTATATATATTATGTACGCACAATGCACAAGATTTCAATCAAGCACTTGGAGTCATCTGCAGTGTTGTGCATGGGAGGTTCTGCTTGTTAATTGTCTCCGTGTCTGGCTCTTCGACATCTTCTCTCAGGTTTAATTAGTTTAAAGTACACTTTTCAATCACATCCAGCAGCACACAACCGGAGCGCGAGTCCCAGAGATTGTTTTCTTTTCTTTTTTTTTCTTTTTTTTTTTTTTTTTAGCCTCACCGTTTTCTGATTAAAATCTTTCTGCTTAATTAACAAGCTGTGGTGTGTGTGTGTGTGTGTGTGTGTGTGTGTGTGTGTGTGTGTGTGTGCGCGTGAATGTGTTTGGACAGATTTTTGCACATTTCTCTTCTTCTCCTGTCTCCATTCCATCTTCTACCCTCGAGAGCTCCAAACTAATCAACTCACCAGGGGCCTTTTGCTAACCTTTCCAAATGAACAAAAGCAAAACACTGTCACGGTTTGGACAGACAAACGCAATGTGCCTGATTTGCATCAACATATTGCAATCCACAAGGACCGTGTTTAAGAAAAAAAAAAAATAAAATAAATAGAAAAATCAGACTTTCTGCGATCTGAGAGCTTTTCCGCGATAAGTGCGGCACTTAAACTAGCGCGGCTCCGTCTTCTCAGATACATTCGTTCCGCTCAGTCAACTGCTTTGTTCCATTAAACCACGATACAAAAAAAAGAAGTTGTCTTGGTCTTGTTTTCACTTCATTCTCACACAAAGCACACGATCCTCTTCAATTAAAGCTCTCCTTCACATGAATGTAGCTACACTACACACCCACTGAAGCTATTATTAGCCAAGGAAGGAATGAATCACTCTGTGCTGTGCAGTCATCGTAAAACAATCAACAGCAGCATAGCGTGATGAAGCAGAGTCACTCTTACCATCCAGACGCTAATTAGCTTCCTAAAGCAGCACATCCAGAAGTATGTTATTCCTCTGATGCCACAGCAATTTGGCTATTATTTATTTATTTGTTTATTTGTTTGTTTGTTTGTTAAAGAACAACTCTTTTATCTGTATATAGCTATGCGTAATGTTAGCTCCTGTTCTCACTTACGTTATAGCAGCTACCGACAGTCGTTCCTTCACCATCGCCTCTTTTTTATCTCTATCTCAAAGCTAATAAAACAAAAACCAGCCGATTCTCATGTTCCAGAGAAACTGCACATTTACAGCTTCACCTCTGACTGTTACAAAGCGCTGACACTGGAGACTCCTTCCATCCATGTTACATCATCTCTATTTCCCTATATCAATGATTATACTTTTTTTTTTAATATTAGTTAATGCAAACTCTATTATAAAATATACTGCAAACCTGACATTTGCACTTGTACTACTGTCAGAACTGCTGTCATAAAAACAAACAAACAAACAAACAAACAAACAAACAGACAAACAAACAAACAAACAAACACCTTCTGACCAATCAGAATCCAGAATTCAACAGAGCTTTGGTGAGAAAGTGCTCATTACATTGCCATAACAATAACAGTATCAATAATAATAATAATAGTAGAATGATTCAGGACATTTCCAGCACTCAGTGCTTGGACCCTTAAATGACCTTGAAAGCAGGCCTCAGTCTATATAACTCACTGTAGCTCTGCTTCTTTCTCCCTCTTAATGCCTTTGAACATTTATAAAGTCTGCTGAACATCTCCCAACCTCTTGTCCATCTTCATAACGCTCAGGTGGATCCGTGTTACACTCATTGGCATTAGGCTGCTCATGAAATATAAATGACGCTATCAAAGCGGAGGGCAGCGTCTCACCAGGGTCTCTACGCCTCACGTCCATGCAGCGCATTAAACAGTAAAGCCCTCGCTGAGCTCCGAAACACACGCCGCTGCGCTAATTAGCTGCACGTTCATAATAAGCCCCATTTTCTTTACTTCACGAGCCTGATTGCATCTAGTCCTGGACTAAAAACTGAATTTTTAATAAAGAAATCTCACCAAGATGGAAATTTTAGCATATTATTGCAACATATTACGATCTCCATGGAAGATCCGAGTCGTGTACGGAGCCATAATTTCATTTATCAAATAAATAAATAAATAAATAAATAAATAAGTAAAGGGTTGAAATGTGTAAATCCTGCAGCCACATTCGTATCCTAAACACACCAGGCACTCTGAAGCGCCAATAAAAGCCAGGTCATCTCGGTTATTTATTTATTTATCATTGTATTTATTGAGAGAAGACATCGGGGTGGCACTAAGTGAACCCGATTTCCGCGAAGGCGGAATCCTGAAATGGTTTGCGGTTGATCATGTGATGTTTCCTCGGTCATTAAGCCAGGCCCGAGCTCTTGATCAGTACTAAGTGCTGCACTGAAGAGCTTCTGGTCAGAGTATTGATTTTCAACATACTGCGCTTGTAAAGTGCTTTTGCTTTATATGGAATTCTGACAGGAAGTGCTTTCATATTTCTCCACCTGTAAGATCGGCAAACCTGCAAAGTTTAATGGTTCTCCAGTTTGCCCCTCTGGTAGAACCCTTCAAGATTCTATGCAGAGAAATACAAGGATTAAAAATGCTTCTTTTGAGAATTTGGACCTTTGGACTCGAGAGGACATTTACACTGCTGCTCCCTGAGGCTCAGAAACATGCATTAAATCTGTTTCTCTATTTTGTGCTTCTGGGAAAGTTTTTGTCAGAAGGGCTTTTAATTTTAAGACACTAAAATCCCCTCATTATCCAATTAACCCTTAAAATACATTCCAAAATACGTTTTATTAAAGGAGTAAAGGTTCTGTGTAGAATGCTACAAAAAGTCAGAAACCTTAGAACCCTTTAGGAGGCCTTTAATTACACCACGAACCCTTAATGAACCTTTAAAGAACCCTTAATTGCTTAAAGGCTTAATTGGATAATTAATGTTTTTTTTTTCTGTTTTCCATCTGGGGGAACCTTTTAAAGGTTCCATGTAGAACCATATAGCAAAGTGTTTCTTATCAGAAAGGGGTCCATGTAAAATCTTTTTTGGAAGCAATGAATCATCCAATGAACCCTTCAAGAACCCTTCGAGAGCCTTTTATTAAGAGATACCAACAGTTTAGCTAAATGTTAAACTCCAGACAGGTTCTAGCTATTAAAAAGAAAACAATGAGGGTTTGTACCACACGCTTATCCAGTTAATGCACACAATCGTAAAAAAAAAGGTTCTTCAAGGGTTAGTTAAGGTTTCTTTGGATAATCAAGGAGTTTCCAGTCATCCATCTGAGGAATACTTAACCCTTTTATTATACAATCAACCATTAATGAAGCTTTAAAGAACCTTTTCTCCAAGAGGCCGCTTTAATCTTGTTTTTACTTTGAGATACAAAAACGTACGTGTACAGCCCATGCTCTATACTGAGTGATGTTCTCTGTAGACCATCATTTCACATTCCACGCTGACCATCAACGTCCATATCAATTTGAAGCCGTCTGTTTGATTTTCCTCCTGACCACATTAATTACCATCATCCCCATATCCAACTTCTCCTGATTGCGGTGATTAGGTGTGACTCGGTCACGGCTTCGCAGCCCCAATACATTTTGACCAACTCCAATTATCATCCATTGGAATGTGACCTGGAGAACCTTCCAGAGTCTATCGCAAAGTAAACCGTCAGTCTGCTTCTCCGCAGCAGCAGAAAACATGGAAAAAAAAAAAAAACAATTAGTCTGAATGGAAATCCGTCTGTTTGTAAGTCAGCAGCTATTTTTTGCCCCCAATCGATTTTAAATGTTCCACCAGAGGAAACCCGAGAGAAAAAATAGAAGGCGAATCTGCTTTTTTTAGAAGCACAGACACAGAAGGAAACAGCATAGACGAGTTTTTTAGTCTGGAACGTGAATAAAGCAGCAGATGGTTCATGCGAGGCTCTTCAGCAACTTGGCAATCAGAGCAGCACAAGTGGAGAACGCAACTGGGGGTTTAACTGTGATATGTTTTATTCCCCGTTCCGTCTGGATGCAGAAATTACAACATGAATCTGTTTTTTTTTTGTGTGCATGTGCTGCAGGCCAGACTCAGAATGATTTAGGAACAAACAGAGAACCATTTCATTTTCAATAAAGCTTATGATTAAAGATGAAGCCGTGAAAATGCCGTGAAAATGTCTTCTGAAGGTCACTGTCTTTTGTTTGGGTTCTACAAAAAATATGCTTAGAAACCTCAATGGATTGAGAAAAGATTAAGAAAAGTTCTTTAGTAGGTTCTTCTGAGATTTTGGACCTTTGTGCATACCTTGAGGAACAAACATCTAATTGGACGCTCTTTAGAAAAAAGACAGATAAGCTAAATATGAAAAAAAAACTGACAGGTTCTATGCAGAAAAAAAAGGTTCTTTAAGGGTTCTTTAAAGGGTTCTTTAAAGGTTCATTTGAAATTTTAGAGTTCTTTGCTTCCATTTTTACTTGGAATTTATGATAAAAAAACACATTGTTGTTGTAGGGTTTTCTTAGAAGAAAAAGGGTTCTTCACCAGTTCTTCACCAGTTCCTTACCAGTTCAAAGGTTCTGAGTAGAACCTTATCAGAAATAAGGTTAGAAATAGAATGCCTTTGTGATGTGAAAAGCCAAAAACATCCAGAGAATCTATACAGATTTAAGTTTTAATGCTGCGATATAAAAAAAAAATGGTTCCTCAAAGGTTCATTGCATAATTAAAGGTTGTTCGCTTCTTAATGTGGACTACATAGATAGATAGATAGATAGATAGATAGATAGATAGATAGATAGATAGATAGATAGATAGACCAAACCTGCTCCAGCATGACGATNCTAACGCTCCTGTAGCTGAATGAACACGAATCCCCACAGCCTCGCTCCAACATCTAGTGGAAAGACTTCGCAGAAGAAGTGGAGCTCATTATAACAGCAAAGGGGAATAAATCTGGAATGAGGTGTTCAACAAGCACACATGGGTGTGATAGTCAGGTGTCCACAAACTTTTGGCTGAAATACTGTGTGTGTGTGTATGTATATATTTAAGTTTCATAAATGTGCGTTTCATAGATGGATAAAATTGTACAAACCTTAAGAGTTCTAGAGTTAATCTTTTTTAGTACTTTATTTGTCAGCCTTTGGAAGCACATCAGGGCACATCAAGTTTTTGGAAGCACATGAGGAGGAAAACATGATTAGTGAAATATAAAATAAATAAATCTATTTATTAGTTGCGTTATTCTATGTGGAATTTACGCAATTTCCTTGATTGAGGTTTTGAAGTTTGTTCGAGGTCACTGCAGGAGGAAACATAAAACATAAAAGGAAATACTTGAACATTCCTTCAGGAGATGCTTTGCGAATCTTCTGCGCTGGTTCGCGTTCTCACGTGTTTATGTATCTTCTGATTTAAAAAACATGTCATTTTTAGTGGCTTCTTCAGAAGCATGTTCTTCGCATTGTTCCTGTGTTTTGTGTCTTTAAAAAGCAGCACGCTTCTGCATTTGCATCAAACTGAATCACAGCAGACAATTCCACTAATAAATAAATAACTGGAGAAAGAAAATAAACGGCCTCCGGTGTTCTGCATCGCCACGTTTGACTTTATTACAAAAGATCAACACGATCATAAGCTTCAGGCAGCGTAAAGATTTACAGCGCTATGGAGATGTGACACGGTGTAAAGCTAAAGCGCTTTCCTGCCTGATCTCTATCGTACAGAGTGAATTACTCGTGAGCTTTTTATTCACTCAGGCTTAGATTAGAAACTGTCCAACTCGACTGAAGATTAGAAACTCAGAACAGGGAACTCAGAATAAATGTAGCTGTATGGAAAATGGTGAGATTGAAATGGAGCTGGCTCGGAGTGTGAGTTCATCATGCGGTTATCAGACTAGGCTTGCTGGAATCTGCCTGATCCCGTGCTCATTCACTTGTACTCATAAAAAAAAGCTCTGAAACCGTCATGCAGACAACCAGACGACATGAAATAAGAGCGATCGGGACGTAATTCATGAATGATGATGGCAAGCAAAGCAAGACAGGCTGCAAACTGTGCTGCAGTATCGAGAGGAGAAACTGCAGCATCCCTACAGTCCGAGTAACCTGATCAAACATCTTAAACATAAACCTCAACAGATCAGTGCTAGCAGCAAATGCAGAAAGAAAAATGTCTACAGATAATGCTAGGTGAGTGAAAATAACAGCTCTTATGTTCTGCTATCAGTCATCGACAGTGATGCAATAAAAAAAAACAAAAGTTTACTTACAGCTGTACACTAGCGCTTTTGCAAAGTGAAACAAAACCCGCTCTTCTCCACCACAGTTCTACTCCATACAAGCTAACTCATGTAGCTAGCTAATTTCACTTGATTTCACTTCGTGAAAACACACACATGCACACTTTTCATGACCACTGTTTAAACCAGAGAAATATAAACAGAGCAAAAGAAAATGTTCTGGGTTACTCGTTTCGGTATCATCAAAGATCGAAAAATCTACTCATACTCCTACTTCTTCTTCTTTGGGCTTTTCCCTTCAGGGGTCTCCACAGCGAATCATCACTCTCCACCTATCCCTATCTTCT
>CM074969.1:1140940-1159276 GCA_037577455.1 Pangasius macronema | reverse complement strand
CAGCTCGAGTTCCTGAAGAGGAATCTAATTTACACATGCCTGAAGTTTGCTCCTTTAGTGTCGAAGCTCGAAGGATAGTGGATCTTTTTTTCGTGTCCGAAGGTCGTTATTTTGACAGAAAAATAAATAGAATAAATGGATATCATTCCACTCTCTGATGCTGTGTTATAAAAATGTTGGAATGTGCTTATAAAAAAGGATGAATAAAGTTCTCAAGTGAAATATCGTGCACCAAAATTCATCTCTGTTGTACATTCTGAAGAAAATGTTTTAATTTTCTTTTTTTAAATATTTTTTTAATCCCTCTATGGTACACATCAGATTTAAAAAAAAAAAGGTTTTGAACTTTTTTGTACTTAATATAGAATAATTAAACATAATGCTATTTATTTTGTAAATATTTTTGATCTTAAGGGATTTTGGAGGCAGCACTGTACCATACTGGGAACTATTGAAACAATTGACGTTTCCAACCAGAAAAAGGAAAAACATTTTAAAAAATATTAATCTGCAAAGCCAACAAATTAAACAATCACACTGAACAAGATGCAACACACAAAAAAGTGAAATGTATGACAAGTGCATTGTTTAATCTTCCTCCTCTACCGCCTCATCATCATCATCATCATCATCATCATCTATACGTTCTCTATAGTTTTAATACCATCACTGCCCCTCCATCTTCATCCTTGTCATCATCCTCATCCTCATTCTTATTTTCTCCTTGTAAGGTTGTGATTATCTCATCATCTTCATCATCAATAAATGCCAACTCATCCTCACTATCATCCGCTGAAGGTGCTCCTTCTGCTTTATACCTCGTTAAAGCTCAGTAGAACAAAGAAGTGTCCAGCTCTCACATAATACAATAATGTATTAATATGAACAAAAGTATATATACAGTCAGGTACGTTAAAGTTTGGACATTACCAAAGTTATTCTAGCTTGTACTAGCTTGTAAGTGCAGACGTTCAGCTTTAATTTAAGGATATTTACATCCAAGTCGGGTGAACGGTGAAGGAACTACAGCGCTTGTGCACCAAATGTTCATTTTTAATACTTGGTTGAAAAATCCTTTGCCTGAAGTCTGGAACTCATAAACATCACCAGACGCTGGGTTTCTTCCCTGAGGTTCGTTCTAAACGTCGCTCACAAATGCAATACTTACGCAGCTACCTGTTGCTTTTCTTATGGCCTAGCGTGATTCCATCATGGTACACTGTTGCCTCAGGGCAACACACACGTTTGTGTAAGTTTCTAACACACACACGCATCTATATTTCTGACATAAAGTTATTCAAAACACATATTTACTTACCAATAAATGCAGTTTGAATTTCTATCTTGATGAAAATGACTGGAACGCTGCTTAAAACATCCAATTTGGCGCGGCAGCACACGAGCACTCCTGCTGTAAGAAGACTCGAACTGGCTGCCAGTGGATCACATGACCAGTTTTTAGCATTTCTATTGGTCAGTACTGGAGCCACGCCTCTTGATGAAGAATGGACTCAGAGAATCGATTGTTGAAGCAAACCAAAATTGCTCATGTTCATGGTACCATAGAGGGGATATTTGCTGTGTTTCCATAAATAAATAAATAAATAAATAAATAAATAAATAAATAGCCCATGTATAATAATAATAATAATAATGTTGAAATTAAAAGCAAGCTTACAACTAAATATACAATTAATAAATGAATATTAAAAAATAAATAAATTTGCAAAAATAAATGAGATAAAAATTGTAATTAATTAATTGATTAATTAGTGAGTCAATCTTTTTAATATACGTTTATAGATTTTTCGTGATGTGTTGTATTAATATAATAAATATAATAAATGGCCCACCACATGAATATTTATAAAAATATATTTCACAAAGTAGGAAACAATACATGGGTATCTTAGATTACAATACGCAGAGTAAATAATTCAACATACAAGTATATAAGCATTAAAGCACAGTAGAAAATATGATCTGCATGTAAGTCTATTGCGTGGGTTCTACTGAAAACTGCCATGTAGAGGGTCGGTACAAACGGAGGAGCGCACGCAGCTGTAGTGCCATTCGGAGATCTCCATGTGCAAGAGCTAACGTGCATAAACAAAATGTCCTCAAAGAAAGCTAAAGAACGTCAGCAGTGACTATGTACACGTCTATTTTTTTCCTGTTTCTCTACTATCATACAGTGTGGAACATTACGCACACGTCTGCAGTTTATGAATCACGGGTTCTACGTGACCGGCGGGTTATACGCAGATCCGCTGGACAGTCCGGGGGTTATTGTGCTTGAAATGATCACTGGTACTCTGTATACAGTATATTCATATATACACACAGTATCTCTTCTCTGTGGACTCACAGTCAGCGTCGTGGATGCCGTTTACACCTGATCGCTTCATGCGTTTCCTAGCTGGATTGTCACGTTCACGTTCGATACGCTGCCAACACGAAGGTCATACGGAATCCCGTGGCTGACGTTCTCATGTACCAGAGTGAACTGTCCTGAAATGTAAGTTTCAATTGTGTAAAGTATGTAGGAAGTAGAAAACCGTTCTGTAAAGCTAGCTAGCTTGTATCAGGAAGGATTACAGTGATGACCTAATATAGAGGGATTTTTATGACAGCCATGACAAAATGTATTGATCAGGGTTTCAGTACTGTAGTTTCAGTGATTATAATCTATGGAAGAGGTGTCAGTAATGACATAATGTACTAGGAGGGGCTTCAGTCATGATAAGATATAGTGATCTGGCTGTCAGTTATGACATACTGTATTGGAAATGTTTCAGTTATGACCTAATCTATTGCAAAAGGTGTCAATTATGATGTAATGTTTAAAGAGGAGTTTCAGACATGACATAATGTTTAAGGAGGGGTTTCAGTCATGATGTAATGTTTAAGGAGGAGTTTCAGTCACAACGTAATGTTTAAGGAGGGGTTTCAGTCATGACGTAATGTTTAAGGAGGGGTTTCAGTCACGACATAATGTTTAAGGAGGGGTTTCAGTCATGACGTAATGTTTAAGGAGGGGTTTCAGTCATGATGTAATGTTTAAGGAGGGGTTTCAGTCATGATGTTATGTTTAAGGAGGAGTTTCAGTCATGACGTAATGTTTAAGGAGGAGTTTCAGTCACTACATAATGTTTAAGGAGGGGTTTCAGTCACTACATAATGTTTAAGGAGGGGTTTCAGTCACGATGCAATTTTTAAGGAGGGGTTTCAGTCATGACGTAATGTTTAAGGAGGGGTTTCAGTCATGGCGTAATGTTAAAGAGGGGTTTCAGTCATGACGTAATGTTTAAGGAGGGGTTTCAGTCATGACGTAATGTTAAGGAGGGGTTTCAGTCACGACGTAATGTTTAAGGAGGGGTCTCAGTCATGACGTAATGTTAAGGAGGGGTTTCAGTCATGACGTAATGTTTAAGGAGGAGTTTCAGTCATGACGTAATGTTAAAGAGGGGTTTCAGTCATGATGTAATGTTTAAGGAGGGGTTTCAGTCATGACGTAATGTTTAAGGAGGCGTTTCAGTCATGACGTAATGTTAAGGAGGGGTTTTGGTCATGACGTAATGTTTAAGGAGGAGTTTCAGTCATGGCGTAATGTTTAAGGAGGGGTTTTGGTCATGACGTAATGTTAAGGAGGGGTTTCTCTTATGACATAATGTGTTGTGGGGTTTAAGGTATGATGTAATGAGTAATATACTGGGACAGCTTTCAGTTATGACGTACTGCATTGGTATTGCAACATGACCTAACATTGTGAAAGAGTTTGTTGTGTTTGTGTTTCATTTATGTTATATTGTTCGGGGTGTCAGTCATGATATGTTATACTGAGGGGGTCTTTCATGGCCCAGTGTGTCTTTTATGCACAGATGCATTTACTCTTATATAACATCTGATTAAAAGGCATCTCAGACCTCCTTGAAATCTTGAGTGATTACATTTAAATCTCTTTTAAACAGGTTTTTAAGCACATTTTTACGTGGCTATATAGCTGTGTTGATATAAAGCTATAACGCTGATGCTCAAAACACGAGGCGTGAAATGACCAGGTGTAAACAGGATCATTGGTGACCTCTGCATGGGCTGCAGTACTGTATTTCTGATTTCAGCGTTTATAAAAGAGCGTTCCGGTGAGAAACGAAACAAAGCAGAAAAAGAGAAACCGAAATGACACCATATTTTTTATACCCGCAGCACAAAACAGACAATGAATATTCATATATTAATAAATCATACTACACTAATGAAGTAAACACGATTGATGTTTCCAAAAATGTTTAAATACAACCGTATTTAATGTTTGCTTCTGTAAAAAGAAGGCCTCGTTGTTTCTACATTTCTCTTTTTTGTCTTCAGTCTGTTATAGGCTACTAATGTTCGAGTGTGAAACACACTAAGAGCGTGAATACAAACAGGGTGTATAAAGCAAGCCGCGAGGCTTTTCAGGAAATCCGGCCACTCGGTATCAAATGCTATCTCAACTAAGATCTATTAAAGCCAATATTGTACACTTATCTCACCTTTAAACATACACACATACATTCAACATAATAGACCATATATTGCTTTTTAGTCGATTTTGTAAGGTTCTTCTTTCTTCCTCGGATTGGCTGGATGATGTTAAGGAGACGTGTGGAGCCATTTTGAGGCCTCAGAAGTTCATCCACTTCACTGAATCCTTTTTTTTTTGTCTTTCTCTTTACGTGACCAACAAGAACCTACATTTCCGGTGGTCACAGTGAACAAACGACAAGCCAAAAACACTTAATCTAAAAGACTCCACAAGAATCAGTGACCTCCTACGACAGACACTGTGGTGGTGAAGTTCAGCCCCGTTACGCACTTCGATGTGGATGACTAACCCTAGTATGCTTGTCTCTTAACAGTTTTCAAAAAAAAGAAAAAAAAAAAAGTCCCCGCCATTTTGAGACAGATGTGTTTTAATCGTGATCTGGCGAGCACCATAATGCAAAGGTCATGAGAGTGAAAAAAGAAAGTAATGCCTCAAGTTTCTTTGTCGCTCTCGCCCACTGAGTAGAGCTCTCCGAGTCTTCTAAACCGCGGACCCCACTCTCTGAGATAATCGAAATTCTGGTCCGAATCTGATGAAGAAGTTTCCAGCGAGCTCAAAGATCCAGCCATAGATCCTCGACCTTCGTAGCCGTAGATCTGGATGGAGTCGTATGGCGGTGCCGTCGGGTCATTATCAGCCTCGTGGAGCCGGACGTTAATGAACTCGTCGATGTCGACGCCGTTGGCGGCGGGTCTGAGTCCGGCGCGGACGCTGTAGCTCAGCTCGGGTTTGATGTCTTTGCGAGGCAGGAAGCCGTTGATGCCGTCAGGGTTCTGCAGCGTGGCGATGTCGAACGCCTCCGTGTCCTCCTCGCCGCCGCCCTCGTCGTCGTACGTGATGATGTTCTCGCGAACGTCCTCTTCGTCTTTGATGATCAGCGGCTCGCTCTTGTGCCGCCGCAGAGTCACGAACAGAACCACGATCACTAGAGAGACGACGTTAATAAACCGGATTTAGACACACCATGCGGCACTCATTAACTCGTTACTGACGTACGATGTTTACAGTGCTGTTAATACTTCAAGCATGTAATAAAATATTGTAAATAAATAATGTAAACTATTTAATTCTTCTCCATTTCCATTGGTCCATGTGCTTAAACAATCACAACTGCTTCTGACCCAGGGCCTGCTCTTGTTGGCTGCTAGTGGTTTTATGTTAGCATATCATTTTCTGAACGTTACTTGGCTAGGATCTTTAATGCTCATGTTTTCTAGGTGTTAATTTAAGAAAAAGATTTTTACACACCATTTTTAAACATTCATTTAGTGGCTCTCTACTGAAATCCACTGGACAGTTGATTCAAATATTTCTCAATTGCAGACAGAGAATTGAACATTAGCCACATAGCTGCAGTTAAACTAACAGCTAACTAGCGCCCCCTAATTCAAAATAATTAAACACAGCACGCGTGGAGGCTTTCAGAAGCTCGTACCCAGCAGTAGGATGATGCAGGCGAGGATCGCGATCAGCGCCCCCATGCTGAGGCCGATGGGCAGGACGAAGGCCTCCACGTTACACGACTGAACCACGCCATCTTTACTGCAGCCGCACACTCGGATGGTCAGCGTGTTGGTGCTGCTCATCGGCGGGTCTCCGTCGTCGCTCACCACGATGGGCAGCAGGTACACTTCCTGTTTCTGACGGCGAAACGAGTCGTGCTTCGCCAGGATGCTGATGGAATTGTCTGAGGAGTGAAAAGACAAATCTAAATAAGACGTACTGGCTATTTACATTACAAACCTATAATAATGATAGTCATGTGTACTTTTGCCTTTTGGGGCTAAATAAAGAATTTTTAACTAGCTATCATTTTAAATTATTCATAAAATGTTCAGAAATAATCAGTGGCTAGTTCACAAATGCTAGCTTGACAGTATTTCCTGAGAGGAATTTAACCCATGCATGTTTTCTTGCTAGCTAACTAAATAGCTAACATGAGCTAACCTGACAGGATTTGTTAAGATTTTTATCTCATATACAGTACATAATCTTCATAATAGTCACTGCTAATGCTAAGTAGATAAAATATGCTAATCTGTAACTCGGACAGGATTTTTTACATTATATATTTAATATGCAGAACATTCACTTCTAAAACTAGCGTACTAGCTAATACAAGTTATTTTGACAGGATTTCCGGGGAATATTAAGTCATATTAAGTCATATTTATAAAATTTTCATAATATTTATAGGTAACACTAGCTAGAGAGCTAATGTGAAACTCTGAATTTTTTTAAAGTTATATTAAACATTAAATATTCAGAATATTCACTGCTAATGCAAGCTTGCTAGCTAAGGGGGCAGTCGCGCTAAACTTCCATCATTCGAGCTTTCTTCAGAGAGCTTTCTTTCACACGAGATTGCGTTTCCGTTCTACAGCGTCCGCATACGCATGGAAACGAAAAGCGTGGTGTGACCGCCCCCTAACATGAGCTAGCATCAGATTTCTGAGAGGAGAGGATATACTTTTGAGGGCCGAGTGCTTAGAAATGTACATACAGGTTTGAAATCAGAAGTTAACCTGGGACAACAGGACGGAACATTACAAAGCGGAAAACCCAAAGGAGGCTTAAGAAAGTAAATAAATTCGATTTGTTCTTGGTGTTTTTTGTAAAATATTTGCTGGAGGCAGGACAATAAAACTCTGATCCTTGTGGAAATGTATTGAGTGAGAGAGAAAAAAAAAGCAGTGTAAAGTTCTCCAGCTTCTTCAGTGAGTCTCGGTGTTCATTATCTACTTCTTCATCATCTTTTCGCTTCATATTTGTACTTTATCCTCCCGCAAGAATCTCCTGTGAACCACAAATGGATTTCTAATCGCTTAATAGTCTCGAACGTTCCGTACGTTCACGAGAGAGAAACGGAATAAAGCAGGTGGGAAGAGAAAAGCTTCGAGGTGGCGTGAACATTGAGATAATGCGGCGATGAGTGGAATAAATGAGCTCCGGAAATGACTTTTTTCATCATGAAAGCCTTCCTCAGGTCTCAAACGCATCACCTTTATGCGAAAACAAAATGCGTCCCGAAGCAGCTTTTCCTGCGGCGCGTGTTCGCTCAGCGAGAATCCGCCGCAGATTTAATTTAAGTTAATAAACACATTAATGAAAAATACAAAGGTGACGATTTTGTGTCTCGCTAATATCACAAAGCAATTATTTTCAAATACTTTCCGTCGCTTTATCATTTTAATTACAGGAGCGTTTCCGGCTTTATTGTTTTTTCCGTAAAGGACGGAGGAAGGAAAATTGGCAGTCGTAAAAAGTCTTTTCTTACTTTAACAGAGGAGCGACGGCTAATCTCACTTTCTTTCACAATCGCAATTCGGTTCCTGCTAAAGAACCTTCAGTATGCTAATGTCTCCGTTTGGGCTTCTGCTCAGGGTTAGTTTATTCATACCGCATTCATTCATTCCCTGACCGTAGCGCAGCTCAGAATCACGGGTTTATATTAATGCTATCGTTTCTATAGCAACAGCAAACAGAAACGTGTTTAAAAGTGTGACTACCTTCCTCAGAGGTCACAGTCGCGACCTCCACTTCGACATTCAAATTCCTGTCTCCTCAAATGTGTTCGCAGTGTCTTAGAAACATGAAAAGGTGTGCATTTTTTTCTTATTAATGTCAAGAGAGAGAAAAAAAGAGAAGTGCTTCTTCTTCTTCTTCTCTCCACTTCTTCTTCTTCTTCTTCTTCTTCTTCTTCTTCTTCTTCTTCTTCTTCTTCTTCTTCTTCTCTCTACTTTTTCTTCTTCTTCTCTCCACTTCTTCTTCTTCTTCTTCTTCTTCTTCTTCTTCTCTCCACTTCTTCTTCTTCTCTCTACTTCTTTTTCTTCTTCTTCTTTTTCTTCTTCTTCTTCTCTCCACTTCTTCTTCTTCTTCTTCTTCTTCTTCTTCTTCTTCTTCTTCTTCTTCTCTCCACTTCTTCTTCTTCTTCTTCTTCTTCTTCTTCTTCTTCTTCTCTCTACTTCTTCTCTCCACACTTTCTTCTTCTTCTTCTTCTTCTTCTTCTTCTTCTTCTTCTTCTTCCATTAGTTGCTTGTCTCTTATTATTATTATTATTATTATTATTATTATTATTATTACATTAGTCTCTCATTAGTCTCTCATTAGTTTCCCACCTGATAGATTAATCCATAATAATAATTATTATTTTTACCTTTAAATCATTTTGACATATTTTTATTAGCATTATTGAATTTCTCGCCTTCGACTGGTTTTATTCACTTGTTCTGACCTCACTGTCATGTCGAGTCACTGATATCTGCCTCTGACCGTTTTTACCCTAAAGCCCGGAGGCACTTCACGCCTGAGGCTCGGTGTAAACACGCCGCCCTCACGCTGCTCTTCAGCACTCAGAGATAAGACGACCTTTACAGAGGAGCGGTTTTTCCTTTAATTCGGAGAAACTTGCCCACAGAAAAGTGTTCATCAGCCGCCGCTCTGACGATCCGCACCATTTTTTCCAAACGCAGTTTCCTGCATCGTGTGTGTATCCCTACGCCGATCTCTGCACATGAGACAAACACACACACGTCTGCTCGATACTCCGGCAGGGTTTTAAACCTTTTCCACTTACACTCGCAGAAAAAAATATTTGCCGTTAATGTTTGTGTTTCAGGCTCCGAGCCGATGCTGGATCTGAGGCCTGGTTGTTGTCGTGGTCGCTGATTTCTGCTCTTCATGTCCTCGTAATCTTCCGTAATAACACCGCGTGCATCTCCACTATAATTATTCCTCACCTAGTAATTACAGTTTTAAGCGTTATCTAATCACTACCTTTGGCCTCACTGCGGCGGAGCATTATTAAACTTTCCCAGAATCCGAGAGCCGAATGAAACAGGAAATCACTGCCGTCTGCCGCTCTATTCTCAATCAGCGCTGTATTGAAGTGTGAGGTCAAAGGTCAATTTCTTCATAACATGGCTGAATAGCGGCTGACCTGAAAAATTCCCCGGACTCGTGCACCATTTTCTCTCCTCTTCAGATCTCCTGCGAAAGCACATATTCCACATTTTCTCCTTTTCAGAAAGAAATAAAAGGGTGTTTTTTTTTTATTCGTTCTTTAATTCCGAGGTAAAGAAGGCGAATGCTACCTGCAAATAAAAGGGGCAATAAAAATCCTTCCTTTCTCTCTTCGCATGCTTTCCTTTATTTTAGAAAGAGAGTTTTTTTGGACTTATTTTTGGAAGGAAACGTCTTTTTTCTCTTTCCTTAAAAGAGGGAAGTTTGTCTTTTGCTTCCTTTCCCTCCTTCCTTTCAGGAGGAAACTTGTATTGTCCTTCTCTTTTTTTTTTAAATTTTGAATCATGGGTCTTTTTTCCCTTCTTTTGGAGGACATTTTCTCTCCTTGGTGGAGGATAACTTCATTTTTCCTTCTTTTAGGATGGAAAGATTCCCATCATCCTTCCTTTCACAGGAGGAAGTTTCATTTTTTACCTCCTTTTTTAAAACTTTCTCTCCTTTCGTGTGAACGAGCTCGTGTTTATTTTTTCTTCTAGTGGAGTCACTTTTTTCTTCTTTGTGGAACATGACTTCCATTTTCCTTTCTTTTATCCGGGAATGTTTTTGTTTTAGGGAGGATTTGTCCTCTTTTAGAGAGGGAAGATTCTTTTATTTTGCTTTCTTTTCAGAGGAGAAGCTCTTTTTCCTTTTCTTTTTCCTCGTAGGAATAAAAGAATGCTCCCTTAGAAGAATTCGGCTCTAGTAATGGCTGTCTTCCTCACTATACTGCCAAAGTCACCTGGAGCCCTGAGATCGGGGCTTTTTCTGTGCATGTAACCCACACTAAGCCGTCTTCCTGCTAAATGACACGAGACATCGAGCTCACCGAAGCAATCACGGTATTTAGCAAACAACTTTGGAGCCATCTGTCACAGCACCAGGGCTCTCTGCGATCACCCACGCTGAGCCCAACCTCGATCGCTCAGTAGAAGCGCGGCCCGGATGCCGTTCATCTGCTTCCTCTCCCGATGCACCGGGGAGTAAAAACTGCTAGCTGATGTCCAGGCTAACGCACAGCTGCTAACTTCCAGGTACACTAATTCCACCAGATCTCCCCTCCAGACACAATAAACCCACCGGATTGCGCGGGACACAAAACACGGCATCTGTGATGTTCTCTGTGTTCTACACGAGCAAAATAAAAACAAACGCAACCAAGATGAATAATGCAGGTCGTCTTCTGCACACTGTTACCCAGACCTGAATAACGATTCGGTGTTTAAAGCGATTTGCACCACAGCGCTGCTGAATTCTGGACTCTGATTGGTCAGAAGGTGTTGATTCATGTCTTTCTCTCTGTGTCTTACTCTGTTTTTCTCTCCCGTTCTCTCTCTTCTTGCCTCTGTCTCTCTATGTCTTTCTCTCTTTCAGTCTCTCTTTTTCCCTTGCTCACATTCTGTCTCCGAATCCGTGTCCTTTATCTGTCTTTCTCTCTCTCTCTCTCTCTCTTTCTCTCGCTCTGTCTCTTGGTCTCTCTTTCTGTTTGTCTCTCTCTGTCTCTCTCTCTGGGTCTTTCTCCCTATACAGTTTCTCTCTCTCTCTCTCTCTCTCTCTCTCTCTCTCTCTCTCTCTCTCTCTCTCTCTCTGCTCAGGGTACGTGTGTGTGTGTGTGTGTGTGTGTGTGTGTGTTTCTCACCTAAGTTGTTTTTAATGGTGAAGTTCGGGTTGTTCAGCATCTCCAGTCTGTAGTGGAATGTGTGTCCTTGAGCTGGATTGTCTCTGTCCACAGCGCTGATGGTCTGGATCACCTGTACACACACACACACACACACACACACACACACACACACACACAGATGAGTCCTCACTCATAAAGACAGCAGCCCATACAGGATGAAAAATTCTTTCCATTCACTTCTGAAACTCGAGACCTTTATCCATGCACCATGTGCTGTCATTCTCACATTTTCCCCTCGTCCTTCTCCGTCCATAAATCTGCCAGAGCGGTTCGGGACAAACCGTTTCTCTTCATGATGGACGGCTCGTTCAAAGTTAGGAACCTGACACAATGCTTGTCCTTGTTATCTCACAGAATAGAAAAACCTGCCGGAGAAATCGAGTCCCTTGGTGTGAGGGAATGTGAATGATGCTGAATTTTCAGATATCTAAAGGACGGCTTTGTACTGAACTTGATGCTGAGACCTCAGACCTTCAACATCCTTGATTTCCTCTTTCTCCTTCTGCTCTGCTGTCTGATCCAATCATAATCAAAGCTACTAAACTGGACCTTTCGGTCTACACATGGTTGATACTCAGGTGGGAACCTCAACGGTAGATCATCAGACTGTTTAAGATTCTTTCTAAATCGAACCCTCGTGTGTTTATGCCTTGAAACAGGGGCAGGTTTGTGGTTTGGATCTCTAATGAACAAGCCAGAGGTGGCAGTGTTGAGGACCAACTTCCTGAGACTACATGAGGAAGAATCATTGACAGGAAACAGACTGACAGCAGATAGTGGGATTATAAATCATTGCTGTGGAAGAGAGCTTTATCTATATAATTGACTCAGCGACTTGAGTCGAAAAGTTACGTCAATATCTATGCAGGGAAAGTTCCTCGTATTCAGAGCCAGGTTCCGCAGATACTTAAGCAGATTTCATGAGTGTCACGTTCAGATTATTTCAATCACCTGTATGTAGTTCACACCTCCGAGGTTGCCAGATGTTTCTCGAGTAGAAGCATCAGAGACGGGTTTCTCACTAGCGTCTAGACCACCGCCTTTAAACACAATCGCTTGCTTAAACCAGGAAAAAAATCAGGGATAGAAAATGCAGACTGGAGAAGGAGATAATTAGCTGTTCTGTCTTTGCTGTCAAGTGTAATGTGATGTAACATAAAAACAAGAGTGAGAAGATGTCAGGAATTGAAATAAATCTAACAGGAGCCTAGTATGCGTAAATATCTATCTATCTTCGGTTTGTGAAAGTTTCCTGGGATGGTTACGGGTTCTATCCTCCCACCGGGGGTTTGTTTTAAGTCTTAAGTCGAATGCAGCGTTATTTCTGAGAGGAAAACCTGGCCAGGATCAGCCAAATGAAGCAGTTAAACACAAAGAATGAATGATTAAGAAGGAAAATGGAAGTGATCGCCACAGACACAGAGGACGGTTGATGTCTTACCTGACCAGGTTTGCCGTTTTCGCAGAGAAAGGCTTCGTACTCGGTGGGGAATTCAGGAGCGTTGTCGTTTATATCCAGCACTCGGATCGCCACGATCGCTCTGGAGATCTGGCTGTGGTTCCCTAAAACCACAGACACGAAATTAAAACCGAGATCACAAGGATAAGATGGAAATCTACTGTTCAGTGCAAAAATAAATAAATAAATAAATAAAATTACATGTATACATTATTTATACACGATTTAGAGATGAAGCTAAACCGCTAGCTATAGTTCAAAACTAAAAAACTTCAGACATCCAACATGTTTTTGATGATTAAGTGTGTTTGTGTTTGGGATAAATATTTTTTCAGTTTAATAGTATGAAAGGTTATTATTATTATTATTATTATTATTATTATTATTATTATTATTATTATTGCTGCTGGAACATAGAGGTAATTCATCACTTCATCAAATTCACAAACAGGAATTGTGATTAAAAAACTTAAACATGTTTCATGTGCTTTTAAAAGTTCACCACACACACACACACACACACACACACACACATATGTTTTATACATAAGGTTGAAATGAATATTTATGAAATGTTGGCAAGTGAAGTCTAAGAAGGAAATAAAAGGCAGTTTAATTAGATTAGGGTTTTACTCGAATTATTCCTTCATCGCTGCTAATTTAAAGTCCCTTCTGAGGACTCTGTAAATGATTGGATTTAATCAGTGTTGCACCCACTGATTCTTATCGCAATTATCATTTCGCTGTGGCCTTTGGCGTACCTACGGCTGCTTTTAGAACTGATTCCTTGAGACCCGAGATAATAAACCGCACAACGCATCGAGCTAAATCACCAACGGCGTCTAAGTGGAATTAGCGGGGAATCATCAAGCTTTAAATGTCAGACGGATGAAAGAACGTGTTAACAGTGCGACTTCCAGGACTGAAACTCTCTCCGAACGGATCTTTCCTTCACTTCAAATCTCAACATCGCCAGTAAATGACTGAATTTAATCACGCAGTTTTTGCTCCCTAAAGTGTGGAGCTGATGAAACACACGGCTGCATCGTTTCCGTCCACTGTTTGTGCTTTTCAGTTATCGCAAGTGTCGTCAAACTCGAGTAAAAATAAATAAATAAATAAATAAAAACACATGGGTGATCGTTGATATGGTGAAGCTCTTTATAAGGAGAAATGTGTTTATGTATCATTTATGGAAGGAGTCTCCAGTGTCAGTGCTTTGTAAGTCAGAGGTAAAGCTGGACTAACACTTGAACTTTTCCGGACAGGAATTTATGCTTCTGTGCGGTTTATTTTTTTATCTTTTTGAGGAATAAAGAGAGGCGGTTGAGGGAATGACGGTTTATAGCTGCTATAACGTAAGCGAGGAAAGGAACTAACTCGTTAGTTAAAAGGTGAGAGCATATAGAAGACAATATTTACACTATTTCCTTTTTGAAACAAACCAAATGGCAGCTACATTGCTAATGCTAACACAACTTACTTAGAGCAAAGACGTTAAGATATTAATAACACGTTTAAAACTTTAATGAGTTTGTGATGATGTGCAGATGAGGGATTTGTCGTTAAATGTTAAAACGAGGATCGGCGAGCGTAAACATGCTTCCGGTGTCGCGTTCGCGTCTGCGCAGACACGAGAACATGCACAGGGTCGTACCTGCAGGAGCAGACTGTGTTTAAACAGCTTTCTTTGTCACTGAGGAACAGAAGACATTAAACGCTTTCCGCTCGGGATCTGCTGCTAATTGTACCGAGCAGTGCTTAATCTGTGGGAGAGAGCGACGACATCACTTCGGAATAATTATCCCGCTACGCCTTCGGATGTTCAGTCGAGTTGTACTGCGCAGATCAGGTCCTGCGTCGCGTTCTGAATGGAAATAACGCCGTACTCGTGCCGCGTGGCTTCTGCTACAGCGCGCTTTACTCGGAGGCGTGTTCTCGAGATCAGACTTGGATCGAGCGGAAAATGTTTCGTTGCTGTGTTTTGACGTTGAGTTTCATGAAAAAGTACCATCAAATGTCTGTCTTGGGGAGTAGTCGTGGCCTAATGGTCTGAGAGTCGGACTTGTAACCTGAAGGTGAACCTGAAGGTGGTGGGTTCGAGTCTCGNATGGGTTAAATGCAGAGCACAAATTCCGAGTATGGGTCACCACACTTGGCCACAAGTCACTTCACTTCACTTCACTTAAATTTGCATTCAGATTACAACTACTTGATTAAACTACTTCCTGTTTACTTCTTTCATTCATTTCAAATGTTTCAGATTCTTTATTTCCACACATTAATTACAGTATGTTTCTCTTTTGTATATGTGTGTGTGTGTGTGTGTGTGTGTGTGTCTTACTCTACAGAGTAACCAGTTACCTTTATTTATTTAAGTTGCATAATTTCAGTTTCAACTATTATTTATTTGTGTATAATTATATATAAAAACGACCTTTCTTATATTAATGAGATCTCTAAGCCATCGCTGTGATGATCTGACATTGCTACTGTAATTAAATTCAGCTTTATTTATTTATTTATTTATTTAATTAATTATCTGTTAGCTTGCTGTCTGTTTATAGATGTCACTGTGACGATGTGGCATTGCTGCTGTAATTAAAACAAGCAAACAAACAAACAAACTCTGAATTTTAAGTCAGATTAAAATGTCACTTACGGACTTCCGTAGCCGTCACGGTGATGTTGTGCCACGTGTCGGTCTCTCGGTCCAGAGGTTTGGCTAACGTGATCTTCCCGTCGTCTACATGGATATTGAACTGCCTCTCCAGATCCGTGTGCCGATCGATCGAGTACCTGTCAGGAGAGAGAGAGAGAGAGAGAGAGAGAGAGAGAGGGGAGAAAGAGAGCAGAGGGCTAAATGAAATGTGCATTCACTTCACGTCTAACCAAATAAAGGCGCGGCGCACACGCTTCACTTAATGCCCTGCTATCCATCAGCCGCTTCCTGTAGGTTAGAATATGGTAAAATCAGCAGGGCCTTAATAATCCGCTCTGAGGATGAGTGATGGCGGGGATGGACATTAACGCCGCAGCGGGGATGACATCTGAAATGTTTTGCACTGCGTGTCATCATGGAAGCGCATTAATTTGAGTTATTATTACCTGCACCGCCTCGCGGTGTGGTTACACGCTAAACTTACAGCAGGCTGGAGCGAGGATATCAAACACGCTCAGGATTTCCTTTCAGTACACCGTTTCCAATAAACCGCTGATACCAGTCATGAAGTCATGAAATAAACAGCGCATGTCATGTCAAGCCGACGACGCGCCGTATAACACCACTGAAAACTGCTTTTCACTTTTAAAATAGAATAATTTGTCAGGTTAACTAGCTAGCTAGCTAACAAAATCTGCTAAAACAACATAACGACATTCCCACTAAACCACTTCCATATATGGACTCGAAGACACGCCCATATTTTCTGTTCTTTAAGCCACGCCCACACACATTCATGCGAACACAAGCTGGTTTACTAGCAGTTAGAGATCCAGTTAGTTTAAAAATGGCCCCATGTATAATAATAACCATAATCACAACTATCCTTTCATCATTAATATTTGCTCACTTTGCTAGCTGGGTTGCTAACTGCTAGTAACTACATTTCTATATGTGGGCGTGGCTGAATGAACAAAAAATCTTTAAAATCAAATTTGTTCATGACATTTCTCCAGTTTGGGTCTCAAATAAAGACCACTGAAGGAAATTTAGCCTTTGAGGCCATATATGGAGATGATTTTGTTAATTTCGCTAACTACTAGTAAACTAGCTCGTATTTGTATGTCTGTACGTGGGCGTGGCTTAAAGACCAAACATTTGACGTGTCTTTGAGTCGACAAGTAAAGACCACAGGAGGAAATGGAGCTGAGTCTTTGTAGTACATATATGGAAAGTCTCCGAGTGGGTGTGGCAAAGGAGTTGTGGGCGTGTCTTTAAGCTAGCTAACTAGCAGTTATTGCTCTTGAAATGATTTGATTCAGGGTTTATTTTAAGTGGTAGGGGTAATGTAGTGTATAATATAGTGTATCATGATGTCTGAGTATCGCAATACTTTTTACCATATCGATCCACACTGATTTGCTGTCAGTCAGCTCTTCAGGGCGTGGTCAAGCTTTTTTATTAATCCTCTGGATATCATGCTATTTTTGGTAAAGCTGCTAATCCTGAATGCTAATGATGTTTCAGATTTAATCATCACGGTGCGTTATTACACTGATATATCATCACTGGAGTGTGTATGCACTCAACCGTGACATTGCGATCCCTTCGAGGCTGAAAGTGTCGGTCAAGAAAAACTCTCACACACACACACACGCGCGCACACACACGCACACACACCTGGGAGCGTTCTCCAGGTGGCTGAGCGGTTTTCAGTCAGGCTCTGACAGTTTTCACGTATCACCGAGAGACAGAGCCTGAAATGTTCTGCTACACGTCAATCAAACTGACAAAAGTACACATGGTACCGTGGGAGAAATCAGGACAGGCTGTGGGTGGGTGTTTGGTGCTGGTGGTGGTAGCGATGGGGGAGTTAAAAAAAAAAAAAAAGACACATGTCAACTTTGTAAATATGGCTAAACACCAGCTTACACGCATTTGTGCTAAAATCTGCCTCACGCTCATGTTTAATTGTGAGATGGAGGTCAGATTTCACAGCTCGAGTCTAGACTGCATGATTAAACGAATCCATTAAAGTGGTCTCGTCTCCGAGCGGCTGCTATCTACGGCTGAAAACAAAGCGGAGCAAAGTAATAGGTCTTTAAAGATGAAGCGAAATGCTTAATTAGGCTTAATATCTGCAACGAGACCGGCTCACTTAGTGGCTTTTTATCACTCTTCTTTTTTTCTTTTTTTTTTTTCCCCTTCATCATTATTATTGTAGTTGTTGTTATTGGCAGTGCTTTATTCTGTGTAATAACTGTATCACACGGCAGGGCTGAACAGGAACACACTGGCAGGGACACGGTTTGGATATTTAGAGATGTTTTGCACTGCGTTTCGTCATGAAATCACACTCACGCTGGACTGATATAAAGAGGTCGAGTCCACTGTTTGAGTTACACCCTGAAAAACCTCAATGGTTCCGGCAGCATTCATTAACAGGCCGAGAGTTTTTAGAGCTTTTTAAAGAGTTTAGATTTAACTTAGGATAAGGACCCTGGGGACGTGTCGCCGCCATTGTGGGATAATTGGTCCCAAACACTTTTTTCTTCTTTATTTTCTTTATTTTTTTTTAAACCTACACTAAAGCTTTTTGGCTCATTTCTGAACAGGACCACGAGTAGCTCCTGTAGTTGCCCTCCTCCTGTGGATGGTCCCACAATGACATCCTAAAGATCCCAAACAGATTATTCCCAAGTCTTACCCTTTCTCCAGTAGTGTAGGTTTGTGCCTAAGAGCTGCTGCTGTAGTCGTGAAGACTGTCCCGTGCTCATCCCAGGACTCTTATTTACAACTCACACTGAACATCTTTTTAACACACTCGGTACTGCGTGCCTTTACTCTTCTACACCTGTACACTGTAATGATTTATCTTCTTCTTCTTCTTCTTCTTCTTCTTCTTTGGGCTTTTCCCTTCAGGGGTCTCCACAGTGAATCATCACTCTCCA
>CM074969.1:1125661-1140840 GCA_037577455.1 Pangasius macronema | reverse complement strand
TGCCACTGTCTCTAAACCATACAGCATGGCCGCTCTCACCACTGTCTCCTACACCTTCCCCTTGATTCTCACTGATAACTGTAATGATTTATAATCCCACTATACGCTGTCACCCAGGACCTTCTTCTGAAGGTGAATGAAGGTGTTTGTGATTTCTACTTTGATGCTATAAGCTTATTTTTACACTGATAAAAATGCATTTTTAATTTCTAAGAGCTTAAAATTATTTTACTCTCTGGGTTTCAGGAGGATAAAATGAGTATATCTTTCCAGTCTGTTGGCTCTTTTATTTCCTACGCCCTTAACACACAGGTAGATGTTCCTCTGGGAGAACTCTTAAAGGTACTATGTCCTACAACAAGGTGTTTCCTGATCATAAACGCTTCTATAAACGACCCTGTAATGTGCTGTGAAAGGGTAAAGAGGCATCACACAGTCACGTGAGACTGGCTTTAGTTTATTTAGGCCAGTCCAAAGATCATTGTCATATTTCTGAGAACAGGCAACACAACACAGATGTTATCCATAATCAAGAACCGGGAATACGAGCAGCGGCAAAACCAGGAAACCCGAAACCCGAAACATGGAAGTAGGGGCAGTCGTGGCCTAATGGTCTGAGAGTGGGACTTGTAACCCGAAGGTGAACCTGAAGGTGGTGGGTTCGAGTCNTGGGTTAAATGCAGAGCACAAATTCCGAGTATGGCTCACCACACTTGGCCACAAAGTCACTTCCACTTCCACTTCCAAGTAGGAAAAGACAAGGAGAAAAGTTTCAGACTTAGCAGTCAAAAGGCGCAACTTCACCATCAGACAAAGTGTCAGGAATTGGCTGATAATGTGTGCTAGACGACACGTGACTCAAATACTAGTGGTAATTAACATAAACGTGAATCAGGCGTAAAGCTGTCACGTGACGGGAGTGTCGTGATCGGGTGGTGTGCCGTGGCTGATGGCAGACGAGGTCCTGTGCCGTGTTCGGAGCAAACAAATAGACAAAAATGACACACTAGAGCAACACACCAATGACAGTCTGAATGAAATGCACATGGACAGTGATCAAGCCAAGACAAAAGACACGGAAGCGTGACCCTTTTTTTGGAAACTAAGAGCTCTTTATTTATCCAATTAACCATTTACAGAAAACAGCACTCTGTATATCTCGGATCTCGGTTGTAGGTTTCTGGGGAAGCCTCAAGGTTCTCCGTAGGATCCTACAACAAAATGTTCTTAGTGCAATATTTCTGCGAAGCTACGAACCCTTCATTATCTACTGAGAGTGATCATCTGACGAGCGTATGTATTAACCGGGGAAGTGTGTGGTCCAGACTCAGAGTATTCTCCTCATCATTACTCTTCTTAATATCTAGAACCTGTCGGAGGTTGAACTTCTTGGTACTTGGTACACTTTAAAAAAAAAGGTTTTCTTCAAGGCCTCTTCAAGGACGTCCTAAAAGGGTTCTTTTCTTTCGGGTTCCCAAAGGAGAACCGAAACAGTCTTAAGAGTTGTACATTTTCTAACAGTGTCATCCGAAGCGATTTAAGTGCTTTTGGAGCTAACAATGGGACTGTAAAGTGGGACGTACACATTATGGTGATATCCAGCTCGCGTATGGAACGATATGATGGTAATTGTCCATCATGCTATCGGTTTATCATGAACTTCTCATTTCCAGAGAGGACGACGTTAAGAGCAGCTGTGAAATTGGTGCATTATAGCAAATTGCATGCGATATGAGAGTATTATCAGAGCCGCATGTTGTTATTTTTCTGTCTGCACATCTCTCCATCCAGGGCAGAAGTGGAGCAGAGCGGAGTGTGTGGCGGAGTGTGTGGCGGAGTGTGTGGCGGAGTGTGCGGCTGGCGGTTTGCAGCGCGTGTCGTTTGCTTTTGTTATTAGGTCAGTTATTCCACCGGGAGGGTCACAGATGCACAGCTTATTCCACACCGCTGCAGGCCTCCAAATGCGAACATTACTAAATAAGCGAGGACGAGATATTAAAACACGTCCCGTCAATTTGAAACAAATCCTAGTGAGCTGGACCACCTTGCGTGTGTGTGTGTGTGTGTGTGTGTGTGTGTGTGTGTGTGTGTGTGAGGAGAGACAGAAGGAGGACGTTAAACAAGCTCTGCTGATAAAACAATACGAGCTTGATAAAATCTTGGCTGAAAACTGGACTCGGGGTTGTGTTTTTTTTTTTTTTTTTTTTTTTTAATTTATTTATTTATTTATTTATTTATTTATTTATTTATTTATTTATTTATTTATTTTCCTCCAGAGTGCATTTGCTGCCTGCGCAGCTTCAAGCAAAACAATCGACAGGAAAATGCAGCTCTGTTTCGACCCGAGTCTACCTGCAATGTCTTACGCTTCAGTGCATTAAGTATAGCTTTGGGCTTTTTGTGGAGATGGAGGGGGAGGAAAAAAAAAAAAAAAAAAAAAGGGAAGAAGGTCGTGAGTGTATGAGAGACAAAACAAAACAGACCAAAAAAAAGAAGAAAAATCAAAGAGACGGAGGGAGCGAGTGAGAGATTGATTTGATTTGATTTGAAGGAGTACGAGGTAATCTATGCTCAACCCAAACGGCAGGCGGACGGATGTGTTAGTCTGCCACTTCTCTTTTTTCTGCTCTTCCATTTGCAAAGTGCCTTTTACCTTTAAATGACATTATCTGTGCCGGTAGTCGGGCGGGAAAGTGACTTTGCCACTTTATGCCTTGAAATTCACTTAAGGATCCCGCAGCCTCTGTGAAATATTGGAAAACATAATGTATTTCTCGAAGCCGAAGTGGGCTTGATCAGGTTTTGCCAAACATAATTTACTTGATGGCCCCAGGATAGAAGTAATTCATCTTACAAATAAAAAAATCGGTGCACGGACACAATGGAACACGCTGCCGCTTGGCAAATGCAATCAGCGTCGTCGTGGAGAAACCTTTTCACGCAGACAACGTGAGCACGCACGAGGTAGTTTACCACTGTCACGATACAGGACGGGCTCGTTCTTTCTTTCCTCTTCGTTTCTGCTTAAACACAGGACAAAAGCAGCCCAAAAAATACACAAATATTTTTCTACGAATATTTGGTGCCTCTACCGGAAAGTGATGTGTGTGTGTGTGTGTGTGTGTGTGTGCATTTCTTTCAGTGTTATTCTCTCTATATGCAAACCTTCAGTGTATGTTGGAATTTTATATATATATATATATATACAGTCTATTCATAGCAGCCTGATATAACTGATGCTTGAGCAGCAGCTCTTAAATTCCATCAGTAAATGTTTATGCAGAGTTTTGTATCGCTTTCACGAGCTGTACAATTGGCTTTTTGAGAGATTTACAAGTGGAGAGATTTTTAGTCATGTGGCTCTGATGGCGTATGGACACCAAAAAAAAGAAAAAAGCTTGAGGAGAGTATGAACTCTACTGCTCGAGTATATAAAAATAAAATAAATAAATCACAGCTTGTCATGTTAACCACAAAAGCCACAATGTGTAAACTCCTCTCTCCTGATGATGTCAGAAAACCTCAACTTACAGCGTTACTGCATTACAAAAGACTCCAAACGTCACCGTATCAACAAATACATGCGTTTTTTCATCCGTTTATGTGAAGCGTCCACCGTACGAGTCCGTACAAGTGCGTTAATATAAACGTGAGCTGCACTTGATCAAGAAGAATCGACACCTTCTGACCAATCAGAATCCAGTATTCAGCAGCGCCGTGGTGTAAATCATCAGAAACGGTGGATAGAGATGAAATGATAGAGCGCTGAAGGATCGTACACTGCGGTCGACGATTGCACAGGAAGACCATCGCACAGGAAGACGATCGCACAGGAAGACCATCGCACAGGAAGACCATCGCACAGGAAGACGATCGCACAGGAAGACCATCGCACAGGAAGACCATCGCATAGGAAGACCATCGCACAGGAAGACGATCGCACAGGAAGACCATCGCACAGGAAGACGATCGCACAGGAAGACCATCGCACAGGAAGACGATCGCACAGGAAGACCATGGCACAGGAAGACCATCGCATAGGAAGACCATCGCACAGGAAGACGATGGCACAGGAAGACCATCGCACAGGAAGACCATCGCACAGGAAGACCATCGCACAGGAAGACGATGGCACAGGAAGACCATCGCACAGGAAGACCATGGCACAGGAAGACCATCGCACAGGAAGACCATCACACAGGAAGACCATGGCACAGGAAGACCATCACACAGGAAGACCATCTCACAGGAAGACCATCGCACAGGAAGACCATCGCGTCGTTCCGCGCCTTCGCTGTAAGACTTGTTCTCCTTTTCACTCCCGTTGAGATAAAACATGTTTCTGCAGTTATTATACAGCGATTAGCTCCAAAATGAGAACGCAGCAGCTGCAGACAGATGTTTTCCACCATTAAATTGCGCCTTCATATAAGGACATGTCCGACTTCCTGCGTTGGGATAAATTAAAGAACACGGCAATCATCACGATGCAAACTCTGGATGAACTCTGAGAGAAAAAAACTAACAAAAAAACCACCCAATTTCTCTCCTTTTCCCAATTCCCAGTGTAATTACGCAACCTGTTGAGTGTTGTCCCTGAAACACGGCAAGTCGCTGGAGAGTTAATGAAACGCCGCGCCGGACGGACAGAAATTGCACATATAACCTATAGGCAAGGTGCCCTTGTGATTTTTTTCACTCCAGGAAGAAAAGCAGGAAATCACAGCATGCCAGAATTCCCTCGCTCTCTTCCCGATTCCTCAAACCCTCAAAGAAGCATTCATGTTTAAAATCCCTCCATTTTCTTTTCATCTTTAACAATGAGCATCAGAGAGAATCCTGATCGAAACTAAACACTGAACACCGGATATTAGCTTTATATGCTGAAAGACTCATGTTTCAAATACTAACAGTTTTTATAACAATTTGAGCTCACGCTGATGTTGGGGATCAAGTGGAATGAGGAAGTGGAATGAGGAAGTGGACTTAAGTGGTCTGAGGAAGTGGAATGAGGAAGTGGACTGAAGAAGTGGAATGAGGAAGTGGAATGAGAAAGTGGAATGAGGAAGTGGACTTAGGAACTGGTCTGAGGAAGTGGACTGAGGAAGTGGACTGAGGAAGTGGATTGAGGAACCAATTAGCGGAGGTTCTTTACCTGATGAGGCTGCGTGTAGCGTCCTGGTCTCGGGCTGTGACGGTTCCGACGACGGTGTTAATGGCGGCATTTTCATGCACTTCAAACACATAAGTGGACTTTGTGAAGACGGGCGGCTCGTCCGCGTCCTCTACGATGATTTTGATCGTCGTTTGGTCCATAAACGGGGCTCCGGTGGCTGAAGGCCGAATGTTGGTCGCCACCACTGTCAGGTTGTAAAAGTATTTACTCTCGAAGTCCAGAGCCTAAAAAGTGAAGGAGAGAAACACAGAGAGAGAAAGAGAGAAAGAGAGAGAGAGAGAAATCTGTTTTCACTAATGAGTACAGCAGCAGTGATGGATGGAAACTCACAGGGTCTACAGGTCACGCTGATACACAGCATGAGGGACGACGCGGCCGCTAACGCAATAACGCCGAGCAACAAAAATGTTATTTAGCGGCAATAACGGCGCGCTCACCTGAAGCGTAGGAAGTGTTATTAATTTGTGTGGTGAGACGGCATCTGTTTGGGATTTAGATGAGCCTGCAAATAAGGTTAATCTAATGCAATCACAACAATCGCATTGCAAATTGTTAAGCAATCACCAAAAATATAATTTGTATGTTTGCGCTTGCTGAAAACAAAATTACGCTGGCCCACAATACCATGACGCTAACGCGGTTAATGTGCTCTCCGAGGCCGCCAGCCAATGGGGAAGGAGCACCTAAAAGCAATTCGGTGATGATTTGCAAAGGATTATCAGAACAGATGAATATCTGTCAATGTGATGGAAGGAGCAGGAGCCTGTTTCATTTATTTGTTTATTTGTTTATTTATTTATTTACTTATTTACAGCCTCCTCAGTATTCGCAACATGTAAAATGTCAGACTGGCACGCGAGGATCCCGCATCACCTCTGAGCTCTGCTATAATACAGGAATAACGGGTTCAAGCCACTGCTCCACTCCATAAGTGGGATTTATACTGAGAGTTAAACTCGGACGTAGGACACACACACACACACACACACACACACACACACACACACATATATATACGGTCAAAGCACAGTGAAGAATTTACAGCAGGTGCTTTAATTTTCGCTAAACGCTCTGCCTCACAGACTCAGACTGTCTCTCTGGATTTTTGAAAAAAACACATCTTCTGAAAGATGAAGTGCACAATGTTCCCTTTCCAGAACACACACTCACTCAGTCAAGACGCGTTTGGCTCCGGAGCTATGAGGTTACGTAGCTAACGAGTAACGAACGCTATTAGCTACAATCTGTCAGAATCATCACATTCACATCGTTCAATCAGCTAAAAGAGCTAAAAGAGTCAAAGCACAAAATCTTCAGGCTTCCATTAGTGTCATTCAGCACCAGTAATTCTGAAGAGCTCTGATTCATTTATTTTACCTTAAACTACTGGTGAGCTTTCGTTACTTGTTAGCTACATAGCTAACCCTCCGACACCGAAGCTCTGCTGTTTGTGCACATTTCATTTACGCGGTTGAATTATTCCTTTTTAATTCCCATTACATCGCAGTTTCATCTTAATTATTACCGATAGAACCGATCTGGAGAGAAATGGAGCCACTAATATCACCATTTTGGTTTGTTCATGCATTTACGTTTAATGTTGTGTATTATTGCTTTTTTTTTGTTCATTAGAGACGCTGAGCCGAGTGCGTAAAGTGCTGTGTCGGATTCCGGATCGTGATTGGTCAGAATATGTTGATTGATTTGCTATATTTGCTAAAACATCAGCTCTCAGCAACCGCGAATCAGGTTCATATTAATGAGCTTGTTCTAATATTATCGTTTCTGTAGTAACAGTTCACTGACAGGGACTCGTATTGGTCACTTTTCTTTAACTTTTATGGAAGGAGTCTCCAGTGTCAGCGCTTTGTATCAGTCAGAGGTAAAGCTGAAACTTTCAATATCTTCAGGACAGAGGAGTGTATGATTTGTGGCTTATCTGTAACATGACAAGATGTTTTTTTGTCTTATTAACTTTGAGAGAGAGGAGAAGAGTGGCTGGTGAGGGACCGGCTGTTTATAGCTGCTATAACGTAAGAGACAACAGGAGCGAACTTGTTTTGCCAATGTTCAGCAACATTAAAAGGATGAACATTTCATGCCATGGTTTAATGAATAAAATTGTAATTGTTGAAAAATTGCTGCAGTGTAAGGGGAATAAAACACTTCCGGATGTGCCGTTACAGGAAGGACGATCAGCTCCGGGGTGGTGAGAGTAACTCGGCTCAGGATGATCAGCTCCGGGGTGGCGAGAGTAACTCGGCTCGGTATTTTACGAGGACAGCCGTGAAACCCCTGCGGCATTTATCCGTCCTGCCCTCATGTGAAAAATGGTTTGTTGACCAAACTGAGCTGGGGTAAAATATGCGCACTCTGCGACGCAGCAGTTTCCTTCTTCTTTTTCCTTTCTTACCCCTGAAAGTGATGACTAAGAGGCACATTATTGCATTTCCTACAGCAGGAAGATGCTCGATTGTGCAGTTTAGCACATTTTCGGAGCGTTTCAACAAGCCCCTGTGCTCTGTGGCACTTTTCCATTTGGGGAAAGTAGCATCACGGCCTGCTATTCTTCAATAATAATACATGCCTTTTGATCCGACACAGCGAGTCAGCCGTACTCCTAGTGCATTATTTCATTACGCCTGTATGAGGGAGCTAAATACGGCTGTCACTTGACCCACATCATTCCCCACAACCACCGCTGGCTTTATTCATATCAGCTTTTTTTTTCCTCTGGATGATGCTGAAGTGTCTGTAGTGTGTGAAAGTGTGTGGAGGCTGTACTCCACGCTCGAGTCCTGAAGCACATGGACGACATTTTGTTCTCCAGCACATAAGTTGGAGTGCGTGATTGGATCAGCCTGAAGGGGGCAGGAGATTGGAGCTCACACATCTCAAACGCCAAAGCGCGCCGCATAACGACTTCCACTCCAAATTTAAAGCAGCGGTTTGTCTTTTTTTAGAGGCCTCTACTGTGTGTGTACCTGAACTGTACCTCATCGCCTGACCTAGCATCTGCACAAAACCAAAAAGCCCTGGGAGCTGCATTTTTAGGGAAAGGGGCGGAATTCAGACCAATCACAGTCAAGGAGCAAATGGCTGTGTTCACGAAAGAAGCAGAAGCTAAACAGGGATGAAAACAGAAGATGTTTCTCCACTCGTCTCTCTGCTCGTCTCCCCTGAACTCCACGTGAGCCTGGCGTTAAGGAGGATGTTGTTTGTCTCGCTCTCACGAGGTGCCATCCATCATACGGTTAGCGATGCAGGCGACACGTTCCACGCCGAGAGCAGTGTCACGGAGACTAACGGAAAAATCCTCTTTCGAAATGTCACACAAACGAGCCGCTGTCTTTCTTTCCATCTCTTCCTGCTGACCTCTGAGTACAGGCTCACAGCACAGCGCTGATGAATTCTCGATTCTGATTGGTCAGATGTTTCTACCACAGCAGCTCTGACTGTAGAGCAGATCACATCGATGCGCTCATTCAGACCGGTTTTGTGGACAACATGAATTGTAACTATAAACAGATAAAACGGATTAAATAAAAATGGTCAAAAGTTTTTTGACAAGTTAATGAGGTGTAAGAGGAATAAAACACACAGGGAAGAGCTGTTACAGGAAAATAATCCAATGGGCTGGGAACAGTGACGCCACTTCATGAGACCACTCTGTCCTTTATCAGTTCACTACAGCGGCGTGACACAGAATGTTTTATTCCCCTTACACAACAGCAATTTTTGACGAATCAGAGTTTTTCATTCTCATTCCTTACATGACGGCTGAAAGAAGGAAGCTGTATGGCATCAAGATCAAACTATATAACTATTAAAGGTGAACCATAACAGAATCAAAGTCAAAGTCAAATTAGAAATACATTTAGCCAGTGTGCTTTAGTAGAAAGAAAGAAAGAAAGAAAGAAAGGAAGAAAGAAAGAAAGGAAGAAAGAAAGGAAGAAAGAAAGAAAGAAAGAAAGAAAGAAAGAAAGAAAGGAAGAAAGAAAGGAAGAAAGAAAGGAAGAAAGAAAGAAAGGAAGAAAAACACAACAAATGGCACATGTGAAGTTTAACTGAAAACAAATGTATGTGTTTATTTATTAAGTTAGTTAGTTAGCTAGCTAGTTAGTTAGTTAGTTAGTTAGTTAGTTAGTTAGTTACAATCTCTGTCTCTGCACTCACATTTAATTTTCAACATCCTGTAATTCTGTGTTTGTAAAACAAACCCTATTCTAAAATCTTTCACCCTGCAACTATGGGGGATACAAACTTTTGCACTCATCAATACACAATAATAGTCTAGAGACCAGAATTAAGCCCACAGATGAAAGCTCTTGTCTCGAGCGGTATCTACAGCCCGTTCTCGCAGAAGTTCTCTGCGACCCGCTGCAGCAGGATTCTGTTTGTATCTCGCGTTCGGTTTTTAAATACTCGGAGGTTCTGCATATGGAAACGCGATTGTATGGAAATGCGGAGGCCCTCGCTGCAGATTAGAGGACGATGAAGTGCTCTCATCTCTCAAGGACATCTCCTTCCCAGAGCTGTCTCTGCGTATAATTTGCGAGCGGGTAACATGAGTGAAACACGCGGCGGTTTATTAGACACGCCGCCTGCTCTTTGATATTCAGCCGAACTGAATATGGAGATTATGTGCATATTAAATGTGAAAGCTGTTTGCACAAGAGTGTTCCAGACACAAATAACGTGTGTGTTGGAGAACATTAGACGTCGACCGATACGCTTTTGTTCCGCAAAGACACTTATTAGGAATTTCTGAAACTATATTACTGGAATAATAATTTAGATTTGCTGAGTTGCAGTGAGGTGGCGTTGATGTGAGGCGCTGTGGAATGAAACAGAGAGCTAACGAAGGACACTCGCTGGACACGAGGGCGTTTAAAGGACGTTTAAAGGACGTTTAAAGGACGTCCTGCCAGACATTAGTGGGACGACGTATAATGGAAGTCTAAGGGCACTTGTCGAATAAACATTTATATGAATACTAAATACATTTTTTTATCAAATCTTTCAAGAAACCTTGCTAATGAAGTTCTGAACTGATTCTTTATATATATATTTATTTTCAGAAAGAAACACTGCAGCTCTGATGGCGTTTGGATGCAGGACAACTTTCATTGCTCCAGTGTTAGAAATTCAGATTAAATTCCATGAAAAGAGCTTCGCTCAGACTTTCTCTCACATCCGTTACGGATGTCGGTTTGAACTCTAGCTACTTCCTGTTGTCGCTTACGTTATAGCAGCTATAAACTAGCCTCTCTTTCTCTTTTCTTCTCTCTCTTGAAGTTAATAAGACAAAAAAAACGCAGCTTGTCGTGTTACTGAGAAACCGCAACAAGGCGTAAACTCGTCTGTCCTGAAAACATCACATTACAGCTTCTACCTTCTCTCTTCACTGTTACAAGGCACTGACACTGGAGACTCCTTCCATCAATGTTACATAAACACATCTCTCTTTACAGAAAACTTTTGCACACGTTTTCTGTAATGTGTTCTGTCTATGTGGAGTGTTCATAAGAACGTGTGATTTGCGCTGACGCTCAGTGATCGTGTATCTACTGCACAAGTCCATATGAGCTGTTACTATAGAAACAACACCTTCTGACCAATCAGATTCAAGACTTCAATGTCACTGCAGTATAAACACTTTTTTAACACACCTTATGACATAAGTATTTTTTTTCTAATATACGTGAAATGTATTCTGAAATGGTTTTGGTTTATAGATAATTTGCCGTAAGATACATTTCAGTGAAGGCATTTTAGACTGAAGCTTTGTTTCATGTTGTTGTTGTTGTTGTTGTTGTTGTTGTTGTTGTTGTTTTCCCAGAGTAACAGGAATGAAAGTCGTACCTTTTTCAGAGTGAGGATTCCCTCCTGAGTCTGAGAGTCAGTCACGATCTCGAACACGTCCTTCTCGTCTCCTGCTATGATGCTGTACGTCGATTTTGCGTTTTCTCCGATGTCCCGGTCGTTGGCTTTCACTCGTCCTCCGGGTTTTCCGATGCCGAGGTCTTCGGAGAGGGTGAACTCGTACGAGCCTACGACACAGAGGCATGGCGTTTAATCCGAACCGCACACTTTTATCGACTCCACTGAACGCGATGGCGGATCTTTTTACCTTTGGAAAATTTGGGCGGGTTATCGTTAATGTCCGTCAGCGTTACGGTGACTGTGGTGGTCCCGGATAATCCGCCCATGTGACCTCCCATGTCTTTCGCCTGAATGACCACCAGGTAATCCTCCCTCATCTCTCGATCCATCCCGGCCAGGGCCACTTTAATGATTGCTGGAATCAGAAATTAAAAAAAAGTTTAAATTAATTGATTAATAGTGACATCCTTTAAAGCTATCCGTCTCATTTTAGCCAAAACGTAGCCTCAGCAGGTCGTCTCGTCATCACAGCGTTCACAAGTTTTAGCACCCTGTGAACGCGACATTTCTTTATTCGCTAATGTCCTCTGAGGATGGATCCTGAGCTCGGAGCAGCTTTTTCACGCTAATGAACACTTCTGTTTGCTCAATAACGTACCGTGCTAGCGAGCTAAAGTGAACTAGCAAGTTAAAGTAATGATACAGAAGCAGGAAGAAGGTCCAGTTTGTATTTTGTTAATGTTTACAAATCTCAATTTTTTCCTCAAATTGTTTTGGTTAGTGTTGTAGAGCTGTAGCAAACTACTCACGTTGCTAGTTTCATGTATTAAAGAAAGACACTTCACACTTTTATCCTTTTATAGTTAGATTTAATGTTGTGGAACATCGTTCGTTTTCCTCTCAGTTATAGCTTTAGCTCTGACTGTTACTCTGACACTGGAGACTCCTTCCATAAATGTTACATAAACACATACCTCCATATGGAAAACATCACCACATCAATGACTACACTCTGACTGAGCGGTTACTATAGAAACAGTAACCTATTGAACAAGCACATTAATATAAACCTGCACTACTGTCAGAGCTGCTGTTCTAGAGAATTAATCAACACCTTGTGATTAACCAATCACAGTCCAGAGATGACCGTTAACAGTGGATGAGTTTCCTTCTGAAAAACAGGAACCATTTGAGAAGAAATAAATAAAAAGCGGTTGCTAACGTGACCTTCTGTGGATCTAAGTGAGGGTTTCTTGCAGCCAGAAACATAAAATTGCATCAGCTTTAATAAATAATGAAATAAAACAATCGGTAATGAACTCGCTGGAACATTAGAGCCGATTTTTAGGTCCTGCTTTATAAACGATCCTGTTCACTTCCAACCCGCTCATATCTCATCCTGAAGGTGAGGAGGAATTACGCAGAACCCCTGCAGAACATCGAGCCAGGAACTTGTTAGTGGAAGTTAAAAAAAAAAAAAGGACAAGTGAGGAAGGAAAAATGGACTAAAAGGAAATCATTGAGGTAATTGTGCATCTGGGTCAATCCTGGTTTGAAAGGTATAGAGAGCAGATAGACATCGATCCCGCTCCCGCTCCGGCTCCGGCTCCGGAAGGTTCTGTCGGGATTTGGACTTTGTAAAAAGAGCTGTAATGGGAGAAGCAGATCGTTAGCTTCCGACTCGAAGGAAATTTCTCACGTTTTCATTTCCGAGGCGATCTCCGGACCGCTCTACAATTAAAGCTCTGAATACGCAGCGGATTAACTTCAGCTCGACACTGTGACTGCTAACAGCTCATTACTACAACGTTTACGGAAGAACAAAAGTTAACAAAAGCTACAAAATGTTAATATCACGAAAAAACAAAACATTCAAAACCATCAAAATGAAACATGACAAATATTATAACATGTTAATGGTGTTTTAATTCTGTCTATTTGCATGTTTTGTTTTTTAGGTTGCATTATGTTTCTTTTTTTATTTGTTTTATTATTATTACTTTTTTTAGTTATTAATGTATCGTAATTTTTTTATTTGTAGAAATATAGTATATTTTATTCATTTGTTTGTTTGTTATTATGGACATATTCGTTCTATTTTAAGTACAGTTTAAAACCTTCCAAATCGCAAAACCTTAAACAAACAAACAAACAAACAAACAAACAAACAAACAAACAAGCAAAAAAATAAATATGTACAGCCAAATTAATTCTGAACGTAAATATATTAATAATTTCCAGTTTATATAACAATATGAAAATATGAGGCAAAGAAAGATCTGGCAACCCTGTTATTTATTTATTTATTTATTTATTTATTTATTTAATGTAGCTATAATAGAGTTATGGTTATATAACTACAGCTAGAGCTACCTAACTGTCTCTGTATCCCGAGTTTTATTAAATCTGTGCTAAAGTTCCCACAGACTTAAGAAGATGCCATGACCACTGAAATCCCCCCTCCTGCCCCTCAGCAGCCAGGCGCCAGGCGTTAGGGGCGTGTGCGGTGAGTCACGGACTCTGGCCTGTGATGGCTGAAAGGAATAAAGCCGTAGGACTCGACATACATTAGGTAAGTCTGCTCTTCTTCTGGACATCGTAGTGGTGTACTTTTTGGTGTAAAGTTTAAGCTGTATCAAACAAGATTTCGGAAAAGACGCCTTTGATCTTTTTTTTTTGCTTTCTTCCTTTCAATGTCTTACAGCTTTCAACCATGAAAAAAAAAAAACCTTCAGTGCGATAGCTATTATTCAAAAGTTCACGTTGTGCACGCTGCGTTCATTCAATTCACGTTTTCAAATGAAAATGGGGGAAAACAAGGAAACAACTTTTTTTTTTAATCCATAAAGAAAGTATTGACTAATTTTTTTATTTATTTCTTCTTATTTCACAGCACATTGTCTAGAAATCCAAACACCGAGTCTGAATAAAGCAGCACGAACCGAGTCGACCCGAAGTGCAGCTACACACAGGTATCATCAGGCTAACGTGTGTCTCTGAATGTTTTTAATTTTTTATTTTTTTAATGAAAGATTCTTAAACTGCAGCAGCTGCTGATTTCTTCAGCCGTCAGTCCTTCAGTCGTCCTTCACCTCCTTCGCCGTCGCCATCTTGCTGTTTTTAAAAAGTGCGCGTTAGCACTACAACAATCTTTAACCTTCAATCTACACCATAATCTTCACCTGATACACATCCGGGTCATTCAAGGTCGTTTGGTTGTTAATCTCACCCCAAAGTGGATCTGAAATGATGAAGAGCGAGCGGAAACGCAGGAGCTTTGGGCGATGGTGATGGGTTTGAACATCTGGCTTAGTTTAAAATTTCAACATGGAAGCCAGTGGATGCAACCTGCAGAGCTCACCGACTGAACGGGGAAATAAATCAGTATAAATTAAAGAAGCAGGTTGAGACCTGAAGCAATTTGTTTTAATTTGTTTGAAGCTGATGTGTAAATGTAGAACTTTTTTTTTTCCTCTGGCTCTTTCTTGCAGTTCACTTCTTTCATATTGGAGCAGAAAGTCAGCGAGCATCAAATCAGCCGAGGTAACAGACGGACTAAATGGACCCCCTGCAGAGACCCCGGTAAGACCCGTAGACGACCCAGCGGCACTGTTTCAGTCTGCCGCTCAAAAATGTCAAATAATTCTGCACTTTTTGCAGGCAGCAGGTCAGAGAACTGGAGTGGGAGTAAAACGGGTGTTTTTTGGGGGGAATGACGAGCACGGACGGAAGGACATGAGGTCCTAAACTGATTAATACTGGGAGCAAAAGCAGTAAAATATGTATATCTTGATACGAGAATTTCCATCTGTGCATACGAGCACTTATGTTACATTTCCGTAGCGTAGACAGATAAAGATCGTTGCACACGTTTGCCTTAGCGAATATCTGATCAATGCTATTTCTATCTAAACGTATAAAAAGGAGGGCGGAGTCAATGAAAATACGCTGATTTATCACCTACAAACCAACTGAAAATCACCACAGGAAGCAACACATCAGACCCCGGACAAGCTGACACTGGAGACTCCTTCCACAATGTTACAGAAATTACAGAGAACTTCACCACGTCAGCTTTTGGGATTACACACTTTATTCAGTCTGTTCATGTTACCAT
>CM074969.1:1087093-1117445 GCA_037577455.1 Pangasius macronema | reverse complement strand
TAATAAATGAGGAGATGAAGCTAGTGGGTGCAAGTGTTGAGGATGCAGAAGATAGGGATAGGTGGAGAGCGATGATGAACAAGCAAACAGCTACAACAACAACTAATGCTAATGCTAATGCTAATTGTTCCAGGACAACAGATTTTTTTCTTTATTTATTTTTTTTACTTGATTAGACCTTTCTGTACTAAAGGTTTAAACAGAAAGGTCCAAGTTGTGCGTCTGTTACTGTCAGCCATGTCGCATTGTAAGGAGCAACACTTAATGGATTAATAAACATCAGGACAATGGTGTATATAACACTGGACTGGTTTGGAGGTGATTTACATCTAACATCTTTCTAAAAACAGCCAGTCTGAGTTTGGCCAGTGTACATGAAAGTCTGTCATGAAGATGTTTTATTTCCTATCCCTATTAACATTATGAATATTACACAGTTGACTGATAGGAGATCCTACCCTAAATAACTAAATGACAATTTCTGAATATCATCACCGTTCCTGTGGTCTCGCATCTACGCAAAATTCACGAGCGTGTTGCACTTTATTTATCGTATTTCCTCGTATGATTAATTCCTGGCTACGGCACTGATGTAGCTCGTGCTAACATTCAATTTGTTACCGAAATCGAAGACTTTTGTTTTTCTATGATTGAAACTGAGGATAAAGGAAATCAGCTGCCTGCGGCGAGAGATCTATACGTTCTCAGCTGGAGTGATGCGAGACAACCTGACCCGCTTGATTGGACGGCGCCGCTGAGAGACACATTCACCACCACGAAGGCTGTCATCACAAGACCATCAGCCGTCCAAAAATTGCAGGCTGATCCATCCAGCGGGGATAATAGGCTGAGCTGAGGATCATCAACGCCGGTACACTAACCACCTCAAAGCGTCCACTAGAGCACTCGGTTCACTTGGAAACGTGCCAGATTGGGGAGAAATATACACCCCGGACAGCCGAGCTCGTTTCACACCGGCCGCTGAAGGACATTTACAGCACACACTAAGAGCTCTGAGCGCAGCGAGGGGGTCGAGGTGGAAACCTTCCTTTCCTCGGCTGTCATGCGAGGAGGTGTAATTTTCTCATTCCACTATGATGTACAGCCGGCACTATAATTGAAAAGGGTGGTTCCTGCATGCTGTTTATCACAGGACATGAGCGCCAACAAGAGAAGTAGGGATCCTGGTCATAAATAACAATAAGGTTCTCCTTCAGCAAACTCATCTCCATCTACGACCTCCCGCTAATTCACATTCATGCTAACGTTCAGGGTGTTGGAGAAGCAGGTGGAGGAAAATGACCCGAGCGTGATTAGAACAGAATCGTTAAAAATCATGCACACGTCCATAATATTTTTCCTCTTTTCTGTCGTTATTATTGTTATTATTATTATTATTATTATTATTACTTTTATCTATCTTTCCCTCTCTTAGGAACTGCATTAATAGTGAAAAATCTATATACTGTTAACACATTTTTACTGCCCACTGAAGGAAAATAAAAATAAAATAATAATCTTAAAAATAGAAATTAAGAATAATTACAACCGCGTGGGGCAGGGTGTCTTAGTGGTTAGCACGTTTTTCCCTCACACGTTTGGGCGTTCGATTCCCGCCGCTGCCCTGTGTGTGTGGAGTCTGCGTGTTCTCCCCGTGCTTCGGGCCTTTCCTCCGGGCACTCCGGTTTCCTCCCCAAGCCCAAAGACATTTCTAAATTGTCCATAGTGTGTGAATATGTGTGTGATTGTGCCCTAGGATGGATTGGCACCCCGTCCGGGTCGTCCCCCACCTTGTCCCCCGAGTCCCCTGGGTTAGGCTCCAGGCTCCCGTACAGGATAAGCCCTACAGAACATGGATGGATGGAATTACAATGGCTCTCATATAGGAAATATTTCTTTGCTTTTTTATTCTTTTTATCTTTCTTTTCTTTTATTCCTTTTTTAATATCCCTTTCAGGAATAGTTTCAATACTAGAAACATTAACTTTATGTGCTAATAAAGTCCTTACTGCAAGACTAGGGGGAGTGAGAGGCTTAAAATAAATGGATAAACTAAATACAACACCAGAAGTTCAGGAAGTGACAAAGTCGCCACTAGAGGAGCAACACAGTGGCCACTTGAGAAACAATAGAGCAGCAGTTTGGAGAGTGATAGAGTGGTGGTTTGGGGAATGATAGGGTGGCAGTTTGGGGAATGATAGGGTGGCAGTTTGGGGAATGATAGGGTGGCAGTTTGGGGAGTGATAGAGTGGTGGTTTGGGGAGTGGTAGAGTGGTGGTTTGGGGAGTGATAGAGTGGCAGTTTGGGGAGTGATAGAGTGGTAGTTTGAGGAGTGATATAGTGGCAGCTTGGGGAGTGATAAGATGGCAGTTTGGTTAGTGATAGAGTGGCAGTTTGGGGAGTGATAGAGTGGTAGTTTGGGGAGTGATAGAGTGGCAGTTTGGGGAGTGATAGGATGGCAGTTTGGTTAGTGATAGAGTGGCAGTTTGGTTAGTGATAGAGTAGCAGTTTGGGGAGTGATAGAGTGGCAGTTTGGGGAGTGATAGAGTGGTAGTTTGAGGAGTGATATAGTGGCAGTTTGGGGAGTGATAGGATGGCAGTTTGGTTAGTGATAGAGTGGCAGCTTGGGGAGTGATAGCGTGGCAGTTTGGGCAGTGATAGGGTGGCAGTTTGGGGAGTGATAGAGTGGTAGTTTGAGGAGTGATAGGATGGCAGTTTGGGGAGTGATATGATGGCAGTTTGGGGAGTGATAGGATGGCAGTTTGGGGAGTGATAGAGTGGCAGTTTGGGGAGTGATAGGGTGGCAGTTTGGGGAGTGATAGAGTGGCAGTTTGGGGAGTGATATAGTGGCAGCTTGAGGAGTGACAGCATGGCAGTTTGGGGAGTGATAGAGTGGCAGTTTGGGCAGTGATAGGGTGGCAGTTTGGGGAGTGATAGGGTGGCAGTTTGGGGAGTGATAGGGTGGCAGTTTGGTGAGTGATAGAGTGGTAGTTTGAGGAGTGATAGGATGGGTGAATGAGTGAGTGGCAGAATGGTAGATCAGGGAGTATCACACGGCAGCGCGGGGAGTGACAGGATGGGAGATTGGAGAGTGACAGTGTGGCACCTCAGGGAGAGAAAGTGGCATTTTGTGGAGTGACAGTGACTGAGTGGAGGTTGAAACACTTCAGCATGGTCCTGTGGACCAGAAAAAAGTCACGAGGCCGTCAGTTAGGTAACACTTCCTTAAACTGAGGCCTTGACAATGTGTTCACAGGAACAAAACAATTAGATGTGTAATTCTAGGCCACTGACACGAGCTGCCATTTTGAAGTGTTGTGTCATTGATTCACTTTAATTAGTTATTAGGAAACAAGAGCTGCACTCATGGATGCTTCGGCTGAGACAAATTGCTAGACCTCACATACTTAATTGTTCCCATGACAGTTATGATTAACTGGGAATACAAACAAACAAACAAACAAACAAGATAGAAGTAATAAAGGAATAAAAGTCAGGCGAGAAGATAGAAGGGCAAGCAGGTGTTTACAAGCAATGATGAAATGTAAAGTGCCTACTTTACAGAATTTGTAATATGGATCAAGAGACGTTCAGGGAGAAATGGTGGACCATCATAAAAAGAGAGCAAGAGAGAGACACAGAGAGAGAGAGAGACAGAGAGAGAGAGAGAGAGAGAGAGAGAGAGAACATAAGGAAATATAAACCTGTTATTGCCTGCTAACAAGGTTAATGTTGGTCTCAATCTGCTCTTAAAATTCTTAATTATTCTGGATTTTCCAAGAAATATACCAGATTTTCTTCTCTTCTAATGTAAAGTAGGTGTGGCTAATATTAGGAAGCATGTAGCAAAGTAGTGAGTGAAGGCTAAGCTAGCAAGATAAAGCTAAACTAGCAAATGAAAGCTAATCCAGTGAGTGAAAGCTAACCTAGTGCACAAAGTTGACCTTGACAGAAAAAGCTAAACCAGTGAGTGAAACCGAATCAAGTGAGAGAAAGCTAAGCCAGTGTCAGAAAGTTAATCTAATGAGAAAAAGGTCATCTTTAAAAAAAAAAGAAAATAAGTGAAAGGAAGCTAACGTCAGCAGCGAAAGGTAACCTAGAGAGTGAGAATGTGTGAATGAAAGCTAATGCAGGGTGCTAGTTAATCAAGCGAAAGGATCCTAACCTAATGAGCGAATGCTAATCTAAGGAGAAAATGCTAATCTAATGAGAATTTGCTAATCTAACAAGAAAATGCTAATCTAACAAGAGCTTGCTAATCTAATGAGAGCTTGCTAATCTAACAAGAAAATGCTAATCTAACAAAAGATTGCTAAGTTAACGAGAACTTGCTAATCTAACGAGAGATTGCTAATCTAACGAGAGAATGCTAATCTAACGAGATTGCTAATCTAACGAGAGAATGCTAATCTAACGAGAGATTGCTAATCTAACGAGAGAATGCTAATCTAACGAGATTGCTAATCTAACGAGAGAATGCTAATCTAACGAGAGATTGCTAATCTAGTGAGTGAAAGCAGACCTAGCGAGAATCCGAAGATTTAGATTCCAAAAATTCATGGATTGCACTGCAAGTTGAAAAACAAGACAATAAATGACCCGTGTGATAAAATCCAAAACGAGCGGAAAAGTTCCTGACGTACACGACGAGATCCTACAGATATCGATGCGACGTCCTGTCCATTTTTTGTTTTGTTTTTTTTTTTTTCCTCTAATTGTTTTTGCGCACGCTGGAGTGAAGATTTCAGCTTTGTCTTTCTCATCTGCAGGAAGTGCGTATCTCTCACGGGGGGAAAAGCGACACATTAAAGCGATTGCAATCATCACAGGGCACGTTGGCCAAAACTGCACCCACTCAGCGGAGTGGGCGAGAGAGAGAGAGAGAGAGAGAGGGAGAGAGAGAGAGAAAGAGAGAGAGAGAGAGGGGGAGAGAGAGAGAGAGAGAGAGGGAGAGAGAGAGAGAGAGAGAGGATGCGAGAAAAGCCATGCTGAGTGTGTTGTGTGAGTGTTTGCGAGTGAATGTTTGCATCTCATGTGCAAATGGGTATTGCGAGTCTGTGTGTGTGTGTGTGTGTGTGTGTGTGTGTGTGTGTGTGTGTGTGAGGTGGAGTGTGACCACAACACTGACTTCCTACTTCCTGTGAAATTGATGGAGGTCATCAAAGCTGACACTTAGCTATCAGTGCAAACACTTTGAACACACAGGCCCTGATGAAGAGTGTGTGTGTGTGTGTGTGTGTGTTTGTGTGTGTGTGTGTGTGTGTGTGTGTGTGTTTAAAAGCAGTGCCAGGCCTCTGATCTTCCCTCTCCAGCGAAGATGGCACCTTTGACACTGAGGTGGCAGTGAGAGAGGGCGTGTGAAGGGTTAAACTCGTTTCCGTCGGAGAATCTGAAGCCAGAGCAGAGCGTGTGGACGTGACTAGCGAGTAAATGCTACGCTCGGGTGAAGGAGGCGCTGCTTTTTTCTCTCCTGACAAGCAATCCATCAGGAGGGGACGCACATGCACGTACCTGTGCGTGCGCACACACACACACACACACACACACACACACACACACACACTCACACACACACAATGAGTGATGGATGGAAGACAGGATGCAGAAACAGAAAATGAGAATAAATAGTATAAAGCTGCAGTTAATATTCAGACTGTGATATTTCAGTTTGTTAAAATAATCGTGATAAACACAGCCTTCTTCTTCTTCTGCTTTTATATGTCTTTAATAACACTGAGAAACTCCGAATGAACACAGACGGTTTAATATCGAAATCTTCTACCGAGTTTTAAACTTGTAAAATTGTCCTTTTTTTTTACTTCTTCTTTTTACAGATTTTTTGTTTTTTTTTTAAAAAAATGTTCCCTTACTTTCTGCTTGAAATGATTTCATTTTCATTTTGTAGGAATTTAATAAAAGTATCCTTGAGCAAAAGAAAGAAAGAAAGAAAGAAAGAAAGAAAGAAAGAAAGAAAGAAATGTGTGTGTAAGTTTTAATAAACGTAAACTTTACACTGAAGCTGTTATTTGGTGAAAGTGTAAAGTTTCACGCAGTTTATAATCTCGTAGCCACAGCTCACGTTTAAAGCCGATGCCCTGGAGCCCTGGAGCCCTGGAGCCCTGCAGCGTGACCTTTAACCCTCAGGTTTGGATTAAATCCTGAATAAAATGAGCAGGTAAAAGCGTAGGTGCGGGACGTGTACGTGTGCGCGTGTAGGTTCAGGTGAAGTTCCGCTCTCGGGATCTCTGAGCTCTGGCTCTGATTAAAGAACGCGGCGTGGCGGTGTGAATAAAGCGCAGGATCAGCAGGAATCGGCGCCTCTTCATTGGCGAGCCCAAGGCCGCGGCCGAGCTCTGACAGGAGCGCGGGGTCGAGTCGTGTCCGTGTCAGAACTCGCTGTTCACCAGCATGCGAGCGAGGGTAGACGAGTTCCAGAGAAAAGCACCTACAAGAAGTACAGGGGGATAAAAAATATCTCCAGCGCTCCTCCTGCATATTTAATCCGCACAGGGAGAGCTGGAAGGCAGCGGCGTGTGCGAGGAGGCATCCTGGCATCCGATCACTTCGCAGGAACCCGAGCCAAAAGCACCGTCGGAATTAGCACACTCTGGGCATGAAAGGAAGAAACCTCTCTCTCCCTCTCTCTCCCTCTCTCTCTCTCTCTCTCTCCCTCTCTCTCTCCCTCTCTCTCTCCCTCTCTCTCTCTCTCGCTCTGTCTCTCGCTGCTGCTCTATAAAACATTTCTCGTGTAGGCCCGAGCCCGCGGCTCTCCTTCGCCCGTCCCGTCGTGATTAATAATTAAAGCCGCGCAGTTTCATGAAGCTGAATTTCACTTTATTACACTTTATTCACACTCACAGCTCATGGAGGGTTTATGACGTGTGTGTTTGCGCCGAGGCGTCCGTTTAAACGGAAGGACGAGCTTCAGCGTGAGACTGTTTTTGTTTCTTAGGGAATATTTTAAAAGACTTGATAAATACAACATTAATAACAAAATAACACACTGCCTTCTCTTCCTTTTCACACAGCTGCGTAACTGCAGCAAGAAAGAAAGAAAGAAAGAAAGAACATAAACAGAAGAGAAAGAAAGAAAGAAGGAAAGAAAGAAAGAGAGAAAGAAAGAAAGAAGTACGAGAGTTCCAGCTCTGACTGATACAGAGGCCTGACACTGGAGACTCCTTCCGTGAGCTTTGGACCTGAGCCGGATTTCTGAGCACTGATGGTGATTTTGTGACGCACCTGGCAACCCGACGTAGCACCTGATGCTAGCGTGTGCACTAATCGGACAGTGTGCCGCGCGCCGCCGAGAGCAGAAAGTCGCAAGAGAGTAAAAGAGAAGGAAATAGTGTGCCACATTTTCCTTTTTTCTTTTTCTGACTCTTATTTCCATCTTCATTTTACAGGAAAAAAAACAACAAAAAAAAAACAGGAGCTTTTTGTGCTCCTTTATATATTTATATACGTATACATGTCTTGGTTTTGCCTTTTCTCACGCCGCGTCCGTCACGCCGGCGAGTTCGGGGCCAGTCATCCGAGGCAGCAGTCTTATGCAGAGTGCCGCGAACGGCTTCATTTCCCGGCCACGTGCGGGATTTTTTTCTGCGCTGCCTCGTGGGAAAAACGGGCCGAGGTAATAGACTCGACTCGGAAAAAAAGCGAAAACAAGCCACTCGGGTCCTGTTTGACTGGAGGCTCAGTAACAGCTGAACGACGGCGTTTTCTTAGCAACACGGAGCGGCTGAATGAGCTCCGGTAAAACCGCTCGCTGCTCAGAACACACTCACGGCCAGACATTAACCGGCTGAATCGCGCTCAGGAAAGCGTTTAGTTCAGTCGGCGCCGCTGTAGACGTTCCTCATTCACTCCGAACACCTGTCCCCGTGTTACCTGCCACACACGAGCGTGTGATGGACAATTAAACAGCACCCTGATTGTTCTAAACGTCCTCCACGTGATGACAGATGGTGCAGAGGAAGTGCTTACTCAGGATGCCTGCGACGCCACAGCCACGCTACGCCGGCGAGGGGCTGTTTACTTTTTCCTCAAGTTTCAAACTGTAATGGAGATTTGACAAATTGGCGAGCAGGCCGCAAACATCTGTGCGTTTCCTGCAATGCATGCTGGGATATTTACACAAGCTACAGGGCTCGTTCTTCCCCCCGAATTCAAACGAGACAAAGGAGGCGGCACGCACGAGTTACGAGTTACGAGTTACGAGTTACGACTTCAGGTCTTAACTGCGCTACGATCCGAAAGGCTTAATCCGTCGGTAAGAGAAACAGGAAATGTATAATACGTGCATCTTATAAAGCTTGCGTTATAAAGTCGGAAAATAAACACTTCCGTGATGTAATCTGCATCGGAAATGCTAATTAACCCTTAAAAACATCGATAGATGAAGCTAGCTCACTGCGCTACGAGCTACATCACAGAGGTCCAAAAGTCACAATATGAATTAAACATAATTATATTAATTATAAAGTTCACGTACAGACGTAGGCACTATCTAGGAATACGGATCATTTGTCTATTCTGTCAATCTAATTTGGATAAAATTAATTAAAATTACATTACTAATATAACATTTTGACAGAAATTTATTGGTGATATGAGACACATCTCAAAACTGACAAAATTGTTCTTGCGTAAGATCCAGTGTTAGCTAAGCAACAGGGTTCGATGGTTTAAACTCGCTAGCCTGCTAATTAACAGCTTCTTCCTGGTCCTCTGTCTTTTCTCAATACCACAAGCACCTTTACTTTACATATTCACTAGCTTTAAAGGTATTTTAAAGGAGCGGTCTGTAATGTTATGCACGCTCTGCTTCCAGTGAGGTGAATTTAAAAAAAAAATCAATAAAGAGGAAAAATTAGCTTCATCCCACCGACTCCACCTAAGAAAGAAACCAAAAAAAAAAATAAAAAAAGGTGGAACAGACTTTTATCCTGGATTGAGGCTGAAGCTAATTTCAGGGCCAGAAAAAATGTAACCCAAAGGTGTATAGTGTAGTGCAACACATTGCTTTAAAGACATCTTTATCTGTAGCGTGATCTTTTTATAAGATTACAGAAGTAGTAACACCGCGTATAGAATTAAAAATAAAAAGAATCATAATGCACTGCAGCTTTAATGCTCCTGCAGCGTTCACTAACTCGAGGTGAATCTGTAAGGTCGGGATATTTAAAGATTTAAAGCGAGTCCCTGTTTGTTCCTGGCTTTGGGTTCGACTCGGAGACCTCGGAGGCCGGACCGGACCTTCGGGTGTCTCTCAACACGCCTCCGGAGCAGCAGATGTGGCATCGCAGTAGGCCAGCTGCACGAGGCGTTACACACCCCGGAGCCCCCTGCCTCCATCTCCATCTGCCACCACTGAGCCACTCTCACACACTCTCACACACTCACACACACACACACACACACACACACACACACACACACACACACACTACGACCTGCTGCTGGACTTCACCATTTATCAGACAGCTGAGAACTAGCATGTGCTAGCATAGAGAGGGGGCAGGAAACAATATGGCTGCTTCTGCGAGAGGCATGATGTACAGTCAGGAGAAATTTCACAGTTATTGAAAATATCAGAAATTGTTCACACACCATTTGGTTCAATTTTTTTTGTCCAATTGTGATTACACCGTATGCTGTATTTCGTATGAAGACTATCAGTTTTTCTTCACTGCTACATTTTACAGGACCAAAACGGAAAAAAAAAAAGTAGTCTGTGCCGTCAATCAGCCGGGACACGTAACGGAAGCACACGGCTGCCACTTCGGCATTGTGCAATTTCATCACGGCACAAATTGACTTACTGACGCGTCGATGAACATAGACAAAAAAATCTAAAATAATAATTGTCACAAGACATCACAAGAGCTAAAAAAGCAGCCGTCGCTCCATCGTTTTCTTCCTCAGCAGAGTTTCGTGCCACTCGGTGTCTCACACAGCGTATGGTTTCAGGAGAAAGTAGCTAATGCGCACACCAAATGTTGCTAAAATGTCACCGTGCTAATTTGCATATTCATTGTACCATCAGGATCATTTGCATATCAAAACATGTTGCATGAAGAAGGACGATTTTCTGAAGACACTTAAGAAGATCTGAAGTCTAGAAGGTGGATGAGAAACAACGGTGATCAGTGATTGGTTATTTGGTCATTAGGAAGAATGGTGATTGGTGATTGATGGATGGGAAACAATGGTGATCGGTGATTGGTCATCAGGACAAAGAGTAATCAGTGATTGGTTGTTGGCTTTAACTCATATAACCAGCGATGTTGAGTACAGGACAGTTGCTAACGTCTGCTCAAAAAGTCAGTAGATTTGTCTCTCTGCTCTTTTTTTTTTGTTGTTGTTTAAATTTTGCTGCCAAAGGGGTCTAAAGGTCTAGCGACAGTGTCACTGCGTTAGGAACAGTGGTGTCACTGCGCATCAGCGTCAGACTCCGAGGCTTTAGAAGTGACTCAGATCGAGGCATAACATGGTGGTGCTGCACAAAGCGAAACTGCAGGCTACGAGCTTCCGCTACTCATTAGCCACACTAGCCTTGTAGCTCCAGAGCAAACATAAGGAAGTAAGTTTCAGACCAGAACTTCTTTGCTAAAGGAATCCAGTTTGGACCGTTCCTTTAGAGCTTTAAAGGCTTTTCGATTGTTGCGCAGAAAGATTTGAAGGAAATTACAGCTAATTTAATTAAGGCTTTTAATTAGGATTAAGTCTTACACTTGTGTCTGAATAAACTGTTAAGTCATGAAGTGTTCCAGCAGTGTTTGTTTTGCAAAGAAAAAATAAATCTCCTCCATATTTCCATAAATCCGTCTACGGGGAAAAGTCACCGGTTGCCATTGTCAGAATCCCTGCTGACGAGTCCGTATTTATTTTTTTTTACCTGCCAGGGATGCCGCGTGCATAATCAGAAATGTTATTAGAAGTACAGCCGTGCTCGCCTGTTAGTCCTGTTACCCGTGCTCGTAATAACTCTCAATATGCAAATGAACTCTGGGTAATCTATTAACGTCACTTCGATTTTATTTCAGCGCTCCAATTTAGCAGATCCTGACACATCGTCTCCGTACACGCGTTCATTTTGCCAGGAGAGCGCGAGGGAAGGGCGGAGGAGCCATGTGCCATCTGTCTCTCCGCCATAATGACTCGGTAATGAAGCCGCCACGAACGCCGGCTCCCTCAGGCCTCGAGTTTCACACAAACGACAACAAGGAAAAAAAAAAAAAAAGAAACAACTTTCCCCTCGCTTTATTCTTCCATGTAGCAATTATTGTCATTCACACCTTTTCTTTGGAAAAAGAGGCGGGCCGCATGACTCGACGTTAATTACCCTGAGAGTCGGTGAAAAACTCTCGCCGGTGCCAGAAGGCTTTATAATTCCAGCATATGTTCTGCAGACCTGATGGGGGAATTCGCTCACTCGTCTCAGTCCTCGCAAGTCAAAGACCCCATTAGTGAGGAAACGGCTTCGCTAAATCCGACGAGATTTGTCCAATCCATGCAAATGACTCCTAATTCCCATTGTGCGTGGACCTGCGTTGGTAAGTAACGGACTCGGGTTTTAATTGAGGTGAAATTGAAATGGTAGATAATCTCATGAATATACATAAGAGCACAAACTCCGGAAGCGTGGACGATCTTTAATCCCGCTAACTTTAAGCACTGTGGAGGATTTGTCAGGCCTCATATGGCTCGCTTGATTATTAATTTGCAGGAATCATTGATAGAGTTGGAGATTGAAGAGCTTTGCTTTATTTGCCGATGGAAGCTTTGCGTCTTTGGAAAAAAAAAAAAGTGACACCTGGCTCGACAATAAAGTCTGATGCAATTAAATGCTTTATTTGTTCCATAAAAAGCAGCTTTGTGTAGAAAATATGTGAAGAAAATATTAAAGCAGGTCGTAATAATGAGAGTTTCTCAGTGTGGTATTATTAGCGCTACGTTTTAGCTATTATCATGTCATGGTAGGTGCCAAGAGTTTTAGAAATGTTCATGTCTGTGAAAAAAAAAAAAAGAAACTAACACAGCTCCCTCATTAATATGCAAATTCATGCAAAAATCCTGCCTTTATGTATATCCACATATCACAAACATTAGCTAACCGAGCTATCTGGCTTGCTAACTGCTAATAAACAAACTCACATTACACGTTACATTACAATATTACTATAACAATCACTAATATTAGCTAACTTAGCTAGCTAGTTTTAGCTTTTCGCTCACGAGTTCTGTGGCTAAATTTATTTTAGGTACCACGTTATCTTCTTATAATTAGTGCTTATAATAATTAGCATATTGTATGATGATTGGTTGAAATCCATTGTTCTTATTAATGACGTATGCTGAGATCATACATAGCTCCTCCCCCAAATTAACTTTATACAGAAATACAGATGGAGTCGCTCTTAATATATATGTTTTAAATTACGTTCAAAGGAAAAAAAATGCTGAGCAACATCTCTATACATTAATTGCGCACATATTTACTACATATTTACTGTTATTAATATGCAAATTAGAAACATGTCCTAATGTCACTATAATTAGTTAACGTAGCTAGTCAGCTCGCTAACTGCTAGTAATCTTAATTTTAATCTAAATCTTAAAATTACCATGACAACGGTAACTTTGGTCATCAATTTAGCTAGCTAGCTAGTCCTCAAGATCTGTGGCTAAAAGTTTCCAGGTACCACACTGTCATCCTTTACTAATTTGCATATTGTACGTGATTAGTCTGGATCCATGGTGCTTATACTGTATTGTGACATCATAACCTGATCTCATACGTAGCTCCGCCCCCAGAAGTGTCTGTTTTATGTGCATTTTATTAAATTTAGCGCTGTATTGACAAATCAAGGTGATCAGAAACAGCATGTAAAATGGAGGAAATTATTTAAGCATCAGCCCTGGTCATTATTTCGTGGAGGAAATTCTCTGTTTCCCTGAATAAAGACGAAGAATGAAGCTGCTCCGCAGTGATCCACTCCAGCATTAACACTCGTGTGTATGGTTGTAAGCGTTGCCTCCTTTTGTCTGAGCCACACGGAGCACTGGGGAGATTAGATAATGAGGGAGATTATCCTGAATTTCCTCTTTGTTCGGCTCCATCAGCAGAGCCGAGGTCATCAAGCACATCATCGTCCAGCGCAGGAAGCTAAAGCCAAGACACAATGTTCTTTTCTCCTCCCGCGTTTTATTAAGCTGTGTGTCTTATCTCGCACTGGACACACAGCAACATCTGCACCATTCAATAAATAAATAAATGGATTTACTGAGGAGGACCGACGAGGCGGCGTGGTAGACGGAGCGCGAGACAAAAATATTGGCGCTTATTCCAAAATAACTATAGCATCTCCCCTCCGTCCAGGCTTTACCTTCAAACAAAACACAACTACTTATTTAAGCTCGTATATATTCTTTCATTTCTTTATCCATCCAGCTAACTGATTAGAGTCCGAGACCTTTGTCGAAGTTTTCCGTCTCTTCGTATCCTTCGTAAACATTCTGTAGTGTTTATCTTAGCAGTGCTAATGCTGAAGTTTCCACAATGCTATCGTCAGTTTGTGCTTTCCAGCTGATAAGGCGAACACACAAAATCCTCACTGTTTAACTAGTTAAAGTTGTGAGAATACTGTTGCTAGGCAACTGGAAATGATAGAATCTCAGCGCGAATTAGCGAACGACTCAGGCTAAAGATTTCGTTCGTCAGAACATCGCTGGTAACTCTTAACCGAAAGGCTGAGAGAGTGTGGAAATCAGACGAAACCATACAGAACGTCAACATTTTTTTTCTCAGAAGCGCTGAAAGATTGCTGAGAAAAATCTCCGTTTGGATAAAATTACACCGTGAATACAGTTAGCATAAGATCGTCGCTAATATAGAGGTTTGAGCATATTAAGAAACGTTAAGAGAACGGCTCGATGGTTCAGTATTCTGAAGGTTTCTACGCAAGAACGGCTTGATTATATGGAAATTTTTTAGACTGATTGTTAGCGTAGCGTTAGTTACAGTAAAATTAGCTTACAGTAATACGGTGGTGTGATGAAGCAGAGTTACAGAGAACACTACAAGGTTGATTCATTTCCTGTAGCAGCATGTCCCCAAGTGTCTTATTCTTTTCTATCTGTTCATAGTTACGGTTAGTTTAAGGTTAGTTCCTGTTCTCGCTTACGCTATAGCAGCTATAAACAGTCGTTCCCTCACCAGCCCCTCTTTTTTAAAGTTAATAAGATTAAAAACTTAAAACGTAAACTTAAGACTTAAAGTTACAGCTTTACCTCTGACACTGGAGACTCCTTCCATGAATGCTAAACTTACATAAATTTGTACCATATTACAACAATCACGCACATTTTTTATATCGTGCGTCCGCTGTACACGTCCCTTTGAATGATCCGTTGCTATAGAAACGTAACCTGTGATGTGCAGCTGCGCTACTGTCAGAGCTGCTGTTATAGAAAATTAATCAACACCTTCTGACCAATCACAGTCCAGAATTCAACCTCCATGTGTCCGCAATGCAACCTGCCTCCGCTTTCAATATGCTGAAATTCAGTCATGCGCGTGTGTGTGTGTGTGTTTGTGTGTGTGTGTGTGTGTGTGTTATTCACACTGGACCTGCCTGGCCTGCTCTTCAGCTTCCGGCTCATCATCTTGTGTGATTTATTTGTGGGTGGCATAAAGCAGATGGCGTTGAGCACCAGCCCTGATCCACACGTCTGCTTCAGCAAAATGACACATTTCAGCGCCTCAACACTTACTCCAAAAAAACAAGAGCGAGAATCAGCACACACTTTACTCACCTCATCATTTAGCTTCGTTTCCGAAACCCTTTCCAATTCCATCAAACCTCATTTTCTCCCCAAAGAGCTTAAAACAGACCAACACACTCACTATATATATATATATAAAATCAAGAACGAGCCGAGTGTGTTAATGGGTTAAATTAACATAATCATATTGAACCGAAGAATTTGTGTCAGTTTGTTTCATTGTAAGACATAATTTATTACTGCGCTACTTATTATTCACAAAAAAAAAAAAAAAGTCTTGGAACGAATTAGGTTGTCAAAAACTAGTTAAAGCTCACGAGCTGGAAATGAATTAATGCTCGCTGAATATTTCATGCAAAAAAATATGTTTTAATGACCTGACCTAGACCTGAATTTAACTTACATAGCGTGTGTGTGTGTGTGTGTGAGGGCTAAGAATTAGTTTGTGACTTCTACAGCATAAGAATGAGCTACAGTTTCTATAGTTACTGTTTCATTCTTATAGTTTAAGATATTGTATTCATACTATTGGGAAAAATATTTATTTATTTATTTATTTATGTATTTATTTATTTCCACTGTGATTGGTCAGAAGGTGTTGATGAATTTTCTATAACAGAGGCTCTGACAGTAGCACAGGTTTATATTAATGCAGTTATTCGATATGTTATCGTTTCTATAGCAACAGCTCATTCACAGGGACGTGTACAGCAGACGCTTCGCATAAACGGATTTTTTAAAAAAATGTGTGGAATCATTGATACTTTGATTTAACACGTATGGAAGGAGTCTCCAGTGTCAGCGCTTCCTTACAGTCAGAGGTGAAGCTGCAACTTTAAGTTTTCCGACATCTTCAGGACAGAGGAGTTTACGCTACAAGCTGCATTGAATATTTTATCTTAAAAACTTCAAGAGGGAGATAAAAGAGGCTGTTGAAGGAGAGACGGTTTATAGCTGCTATAGCATAAGTGAGAACAGGAACGAACTTGTTTAATGAAAAACTTTATGCAACTATAAAAGGATAAAAAGACATGTCTGTCTTTCATGAATAAAACAAAAAATGTGCTGTTAGGGGGAAATTAATCACCATCAGGGTGGGAACAGTAACTCGTTCATCACACACCACCCTGTCGCTCGGTGTTTTGCTATAACACATCACACACACACACACACACACACACACACACACACACACACACACACACACACACACACACAGTGCAGGAGCTAATATATTTTGTCCATGTAAGGTGATGCCCTAAAAAGTACTGGCCAGGATATTAAGACGTTTTACAAAATAAAAGCAAGACACTAACACACACACACACACACACACACACACACACACACACACACACACATATATATATATATTGCTGTTTAATATAAAATTCCTTCTGGGACGTGGTGTATATCAGACAGGTGATAACACAGACGGACATTTCAGACGTCCAGAACTCTATTTTCAGTCATAACTCAATTTTCGCTGAAATTTCAGCTCCTGAATTTCCCCTTTTGTACAGCAGTCTATAGCCAAACGCGACGTCTGCCTCCGCCGAGAGACGAAACCAGACATGAAACGTCTGCTGTCTCTGAATGTGACACCGACTCTGTGAAAGACCTGTTTGCCGGTACGTTCCCTGTTTTCTCTCGCAACCCGAAGAGCTTTTGACTCGTCCCGTGCCTGTCCCCCAGCACATAAATACTTCATGAGACCAAAACAAGTCAGGTCCGAGCCTAGCGAGAGAAAGGCGGCTAATGTTTAATTAATCTGCAGCGACGAAAAGAAAAGAGCGAGTCACAAAAGGAGGATTTTTTGTCGCTGCAGGAGTGCCTTGGCGTGTCACCCAGGAGCTCGTTATCTCCCACACGTCACTGTCAAACCCTGATAACGGCGTGGACGAGTTCAATCGAGTGCATCGCTGGCGGAGAGGGAAAACACACCCACGCACACACACACACATAACACATAACACACTCTTTCTCTTTCTGTGCGTGCTGTTCTAGCTTCAGAGACATGATGGATTACAGTAACAGTGTGGAAGTAAATGTTGTGTCCAAAAAGCCGAAGAAAGAAAACTTACTTGGCTGCATTTGACTTTTCACATCCAGTCTGTTAGTCAGTCAAGTACAGGAATGAAATAAATGAGTACAGGAATTATATAATGGGCTACAGCAAGAACTGCCACTTTATTAGTTTACTGATCTAATAAATAAAACACCAAACTCGGTGTGTGTGTGTGTGTGTGTGTGTGTGTGTGTGTGTGTGTGTGTGTGTCTGATTTTGATTCATAAAGCAATAATTTTCTAAATTTGCAGATACCTGCTACAATACGATACAGTGCGGTACAATATGGCACAATGTAATACCAAGTGATACCATATGACACAATGTAACACCAAGTGATACCATATGACACAATGTAACACCACGTGATACCATATGACACAATGTAACACCACGTGATACCATATGACACAATGTAACACCACGTGATATCATATGACACAATGCAATACCAAGTGATACCATATGACACAATGTAACACCACGTGATACCATATGACACAATGTAACACCAAGTGATACCATATGACACAATGTAACACCACGTGATATCATATGACACAATGTAACACCACGTGATACCATATGACACAATGTAACACCACGTGATATCATATGACACAATGTAATACCAAGTGATACCATATGACACAATGTAACACCACGTGATATCATATGACACAATGCAATACCACGTGATACCATATGACACAATGTAATACCACGTGATACCATATGACACAATGTAACACCACGTGATACCATATGACACAATGTAACACCACGTGATATCATATGACACTATGCAATACCATGTGATACCATATGACATGATGTAACACCACGTCATACCATATGACACAATGTAACACCACGTGATACCATATGACATTCATTCATCCAATCATTAAATCAATTCCTTCCTTCCATCCTTCCTATTCATTCATTCATTCATTCATTTGCACACATTATAATTTTGCACTTGGATTTAATAGTGTATAGTTGTAACTGTATTATTTTACTTGTACACAGTTTCTCCACAGAGCTAACGCTAAATCTTTCCCTTCCTCACTGATCTTCTCATCTCGCGGTGGTAGAGATTTGAATAAATAATAGACGTGAGCACATCGTGTTGTAAGCTGGTTGTATTTTTCTCTGGTTGCATTTCTCTCTCAGAATCTCTCTCTCTTTTTTTTTTTTTTTTTTTAGGAAATGACACTTTTTTTCAAGGACATCTGCTTCATTTTCTGGCCAGAACTGCAATTAAGTCTCTGTGTTTTTACATCACATTTCTATTTTGAATCCTGAGATTGTGATTAAGTTCTTTTTAAAACCAGCTACATGGAAATGAGGCATCAGACAATGTTTCCACACGTTCGCTTGATGTAAAACAAGAAACCAACCATGTGATTGAGCAACCAATATTTCATGTCCAAAAGCAATTATCGTACACAATTCTGTCATCAATGAAGTGATTCTGATTATCTCCAAATAAAGATCAGCTGTTTCTATAATATCTTCTTCACTTCTTCTCAATTTCTTCCGACTGCTGAAGCCGTGGTCCACAAAGAGCTTACAGAGCATGTAGAGGATCTCACTGTGGACAGGTTTCAATCAGGAGAGGGGTACAAACAAATTTCCCAAACATTAGATGTACCATGGAACACTGTAAAGGCCATCATCTTCATGTGGAGAAAATGGAGCATTTTGGCGATGGAGACATTGCCAAGAACAGAACGTCCCTTCAAAACTGATGAAAGGACAAGATGAAGTCTTATCAAGAGCCTTGCCAAGGGACCTACAGGAACATTAAGGAATATCTGGCAAATACTGGTCACTCCCTGCATGTGACAACAATCTCTCGTATTCTTCTCATAAAAAAGACAAAAAAACGTTCAAGCTTGCCCAAGTTACCCCAAAGCATGTGGCAAAATGTATCATGTTTTGATGAGAACAAGGTAGAACATTTGGGGCATAATTCTAAAAGAAACGTTTCGTGCAATAACAAAACAGCATATTACCCAAAGAACACCTTATCCACGGTGAAGCATGGTGGTGGCAGCATCATCCACTGCACTGCTTCTCCTCAGCTGGGACTGGGGCTTTAGTCGGGATAGAGGGAATATGGATATCTCCAAATACTAAACTATTTTTTTGCACATAATCTGCAGGCCTTCAGCTGAAGAGGAGGAAAAGTTCCTTCTAGTATGATAATGACCCAAAGCACAAATCCAAGTCAGCAAAGGAACGGCTTCAGAAGAAGAAAATCAACATTTTTGGAATGATCCAGTCAGAGCCCGGATCTAAATCCTATCAGAAACCTGTGGAATGACTTGAAGAGCGCTGTGTGCAGGAGATCCTCACAATTTTCTTCGATCTGGAGAGTATTTGCAAGGAAGAGTGGAATAAAAGGAGCAAACCAGGATGCCCTAATCAAGCTGACTCTGGAACAATGAGTGCTGCATTACAAGCTTTCATAAAGGATTAGTTAAGGGGTGCGCATACTTATGCAAAACTTGTTCTGAATTATGTTGGTTGCTATAACATGATAAAGGTGGGAAAAGATCTGACACACAGGTGTGTGTAAACTTTATATCCACTGCAGATAGTGTGTATTGTGTTTTTGTGTATAGACAGCATGTGTTGTGATATCGTGTAAATGTTTTCTGATACTTATTCACACTCTTCTTGAATTTTTGGTTCCGAGTGAAAATCTCGGTCCACTCACCGACGGGTGACATCTCGGGCACCGAGCCCTGGTACGGCCCCTCGATGAACTGCGGCGGATTGTCGTTGATGTCCTGCACTTTGATGATGAACTCTGACGGAGGCTCCAGCGGCTCGTTGGTGTCTCTGTTGATGACCTGCGCCGTGAGCGTGTACTCCGCCTTCTCCTCGCGGTCCAGCCTCTTCATGGCGTGGATGTCGCCTGTCAGCTCATTGATGGCGAAGATGGTTCCTGCTCCTTCTCCGGCCAGAACGTACCTGATGTTCTTATTCCCCACATCCAGATCCGTGTGGAGCTGCAAATACAAGAAATCATACGTTCAGGTTTAACTTACAGTGCAGGGAAAGACGGTTTACACTCGGAAAATCCTGAACCATAAAATAAACAAGTTTCTAAAAAAAAACAAAAAAAAAAAAAGAAACCTAGTGCAACCTAAATCCCACCTAGAATATAAATGATGTAGAAAAATGGAATGAACTCATTGCAAATCCTCAATAATAACATTGCCATTAAATTATATCAGTGATTGGAAACATAATAGTGTAGATTAGAAAATAATTCCAAAATGGTATGAACACCAATATGGCAACCCTGATCCTGAGTTCATTAAATTACAAAATCATTACAAACCAGATATGTTACCTTTTAAAGGAATTAATAAATAGTCTGTACTATTACCATAAAACACACACACACACACATACGCCATTGATTATTTTTAATAAAAATGTCTTTACCTTAGTCGAGCACTATTTTTTCTGGCTTTTATGCAAAACGTTTACATGGTTCGTAATCAGGTCTGAGATTTGAACTCACAACCTGCTGTCACATAAATAATGACATGTGACGGTGAGCTTTATTTCTACAGAACCCTGCGTTCCCAATCAATTCTCCAGCGGCTTTCTGATAATCAAACCTGTGAGATCCTGAAAGCAAAGAATAAGCAGAGAGAGTGAGACAGAGAGACAGTCAGAGAGACATCGATATTGTGAGACAGAAAGACAGAGAGAGTGAGACATAGAGACACAGAGTGAGACAGAGAGACAGTCAGAGAGTGAGACAGAGAGACAGTCAAAGAGCGAGCCAGAGAGTGAGACAGAGAGCAAGACAGAGAGTGAGACAGAGAGACAGTCAGAGAGCGAGACAGAGAGTGAGACAGAGAGACAGTCAGAGAGCGCGACAGAGAGTGAGACAGAGAGACAGTCAGAGAGCGAACCAGAGAGTGAGGCAGAGAGACAGTCAGAGAGCGAGCCAGAGAGTGAGACAAAGAGACAGTCAGAGAGCGAGCCAGAGAGTGAGCCAGAGAGTGAGACAGAGAGACAGTCAGTGAGCAAGCCAGAGAGTGAGACAGAGAGACAGTCAGTGAGTGAGACAGAGAGCGAGACAGAGAGCGAGACAGAGAGCGGGACAGTCAGAGAGAGCCAGAGAGTGAAACAGAGTGAGACAGAGAGACAGCCAGAGAGTGAGACAGAGTGAGACAGAGAGACAGTCAGAGAGTGAGACAGAGAGTGAGACAGAGAGACAGACAGAGATACAGGCAGAGAGTGAGACAGAGAGCGGGACAGTCAGAGAGCGAAACAGAGAGTGAGACAGAGAGACAGTCAGAGAGAGCCAGAGAATGAGACAGAGAGACAGACATAGAGTGAGACAGAGAGTGAGACAGAGAGACAGACAGAGAGTGAGGGAGGTCTTATCTAATCACACCTCCTGCTGCTTGGACGATGCAGACTCCACACTGTCCACTCGGCGCTAAACCCCTCGTCCATCACGCGAAGGCATTAGTGCTGGGATGCGAGTGGACTGCGGTGGAGCGATTCCAAACGCTGGTGTTTTATCATGACAGCTGAACTGCTCGATCGGCCCAACGAAAGTACTAAAGGCCAAACAAGGTCTTGAGTTTCCAGGCAATGTTTAGTCTCTCTATCCTAACCGTCCATCATTCACTCTTTTATCTGTCTGTCTGTCTGTCTCTCTCTCACACTCTCTCTCTCACACTCTCTCTCTCTCTCTCTCTCTCTCTCTCTCTCTCTCCATTCTGCTCTGTTATGGTCAGAATGCCCAGACTCACATTTTGACCTAAAATGAAATGATAATTAAATTATTTTCTCATCCTGGAGTTTTATGAGCTCGGCTCAGTTTTTCTAACAAACACACACAGTTATGTCTTTGATTTTATGTTAATATGATGCAGAGAAAACGAGCCACACGGCTTCATGTTACAGATTCTTACGCACAGTACACTGTAGATCACGAGCTTTAGCTTTGCTAATAAAGGAGCAGTGAAAGAGCAGTGCTAATTAACAACAAAACACAAAAGCCAGTGCTAGTTTTACTGAGTATACACAGTATATCAAAGATATTTAACATCCAACCCTATTTTCTGTTAGTGATATATTTATAAAAAGTTATTTAATTTTTTTAAGTTATTTAATGTCCAGGAGGAGGCCTATGAAATAAATGTGAAAGTTCTTTTAAAGTTTTCCCAGAAATTCTGTCGAGAAATTGCACCAATGAGAGCCTGAAGATTCACAGATAATCAATACGATAAAATAAAATCAATGAATTACATCAAAGGCTACTGAGACGTCAATAACATATGATGTGTGTATGACCATCAGTCTCGAAATGTAACCTATAACCAGGCTAACGATAGCTAACCGGCTTAGCTAGTCAGCTAGATAATCACTCGTCATGGTAATTAACAAGTGATAGCCGAGTATGAAATAAATGAACGGATTCGGGTTGATTAGCTGTCCTGATTCGCTGAGGCTCATTGAAATAATTTTAATAAAAACGTCAACAGCTTTACAATCTGAAGAGACGGAGAGTAAAGGCAGAGCTTGTGAGCGGTGAAGGCTACACGAGGGGCGAGACTGGAACGTTCCTTCAGGTTTTAGCTAAATATCTCATGAAGGTTATTTCTGAAGCATTTTCTCCGACAGTCAGCTTTAGAGATTGGTGTTTGACTGAAGTGTGTGTGTGAGTGTGTGTGTGTGTAAAATAATTATCCTTATAAACCTGCACTATGGCATCGCATGCATTTTAATTTTAATCAGAGTCTTTAAACAGGTGAAAAACAGCAGTGGTTTGGGGAAAGAAAGCGAGCCGCTCATAAGGAGACCAAAATAAAGTAATTAGAGGAAAAAAATAAGGTTGCTATATAAAGACAGCTGGGTTTTGTGAGGCTAATCAGCAATCAGTCATCATGGCTTTTAATTTCCTTCTTTATTCGAAAAATTTCAGTGCCGTCATTAATATTTTCAGCGTGTAACGTAGATGCTGGTCAGCGTGTTCACGGCGGGGGGTTACCGCCTTTCGAACAACTGAGGTCAAAGGTCAGAAACATGAACTAGAAAAGAACAGTAATCATCGAAGGCACTGGGTCGAATTCAAAGAAGCATTAAGCAGTAACTGTAGACGTAAGCGCTGTTCAGTAGTGAGATTTACGCACATGGGGGCGGAGTTTGTCTAAAACAGGGGCGTGTCTCAGTTACGCTCGATTCTTGAGCTTAAGCGCGTGTTTCTTGCGTGATTTCGGCTCGAGTGAGGAGCAGCGTTAAGTCCAGTGCCGCCGTCTGACTGTTTAATGTAACTACAACATGTCACGCTGAAATGTACGTTCTGTCTGTAAACACACAAATTTGAGACCAAAATTAAATACATTAATAATAAATAAATAAATTAATATTCTCTATTTAAAGTGCATGAAAAGACGCAGTATCTTAATCAGAGACAATAATTATCTCGAGGAATTCATTATTTATGGATAAAGTGATGAATGAAGTTAAAGTTTCTCTGTAGGCGTAGCAGACGAGCGCTAGGTCAGATTATCCTTCACACCGTGAGCACGTTTCCTTTACAGCGGAGCATCGAATGAACACAAACTCTGACGTTATTTTATTAATTCTACAAATCAAAACAGGGAATTAAAAGTGGGATAAAATCTCCTCCATCCCGCTCACACATTACCATTTCATCACCTCCATCCAGAGTCTCGGGGCTTCATTAAATTCTGCACAAAATTTAAAAAAATAATAGTCTGTGCTGGATCAGGTGCTATTCTATGAGCTGCTGAATAATGAGTGTGGAAGCCATTTTGTTCAATTAAACCAGAGATTAATGTGAGAATGACAGCGAGCTCTGCTCATGCAGTGATATTAACAATACACTAAACTCCTATTAGATTTATTTCTTTTTATTAGATTTATTTTTTGGGAGATTGTTTTCAATTTATTTAAAGCTCAGCATCTTCTCATTCATATATCATCGTATTAGTCTTTTTATTTTTCATTCTTGCTATTATGTTACATCATATTATATCAGCAAAAGATTTCTATTTCCTTCTTCAGTCTGTTATTTTCTATCCCTGATTTTTTTTCTTTTTCAACTATAAATGTGAGTGTTTGTGTTTAAAGATGGTGGTTTATATGCTGTTGAAAAACTCAGACACTTCCGCTCAAGAAAAATCTGGCAGCCTCGGAGGTGTGACCTACATGCAGGTGATGTTAATAATCTGAATGTGGAGTACTTAAGTACGCGCATAACCCGGCTCTGAATACCAGGAACTTTCCCGGTGCAAATATTGATGTATCTTTATATCGATATATTACGTACCTATATATTATTATATATTAAATACTGATGTCTGAATATGACCCTAAATGTGAATCGTGACACACCAGTGACATGATGAGGACGGGGACAAGAACTGGAACAGGAAGTGACACGATGGAACACATGGATTCGTATCAATTCGTATCAAAGTTTTTTTTTTCTTTTAGCAAAAATTGAACACATAAACAGAATAACAAGGCGTCTTCTGGGACTTTACACCAAACTAGTAAAGGAAGCTGTATTTTTTTTATATCCTTCCTAAATTAGATGTGAGGTCCCAGAGAAAGCGGGGGGGTTGGGGGCGGGGCTTTTGCTAATTTGACGACGCTCAGCACTTTTTTGAAACGCGACCCAAGACAACAGCCATTAAGATATTAGCGAAGGTGTTTTTGTGTGTAATTTTATTTTTTTAAGGACAGCAAACTTCCATTCCATTTCCTGGCCTAGAAACTCAGCGTCCTGGTGGGATTTCGAGCACTGGGGAACACGGTAACAAGGCAAATGTGTGCGAGCGCCGAAATCCAGACATCAAGAACCCGGCGCGGTCGTTTCATAAGCGCATTTTCATGCATATGTTGTCTCGGAGGTGCTGTTCTCAGACACTGACAAAGCACATTCACTTAAATTGTCACACCTTGCACTTTTGTTCTCCTAATTGTGCCATCATTCCACATGAAAGATCTATCTCATTAACACGGCAACTTCACAACAATCTCAGCGCTATGAAAACCCTTTAAATGAGCCCAAATTAATGATGCACGTTCTCCTCACTGTGCATTTTCTCCTTCTTCCAACACACAGACGGATTCTTCTTCCTTATATATAGCTTTTCTTTAAAAAAAAGGAAGACTTTCATTTGCAAGATAAGCATGCTCGGGCACTGATTATTAATCAGACAGGAAATAATAAAGCATCAATAGGTGATATCTCACAGGTCCTTTTTCACCACCTTATTAACGCTGGCCTTCAGGCCTGCACTCACACCAGATCTCATCTTTCAATCTCAGTGTACAAACATTCAGGTTAAAGCGCCACTCTCGAGGGGAAGAGCTTCTCCGCCGTGTCATTATCCAGGTTGCCAAGGCAACGTCGCATGCTAAAGCTCGCGTTTCGAAACGATTCAATCGGACATGAGAAGAAGAGAACGAACACAGGCTTCTCTTCTTAACCTTGATCACAAGGTTACTAAAACTTTACTTTTGTCACCACAAGGAATTAAGAACGCTGAAAGTGAAGAATGAGAACAGTTCCACATAAATCAAGCCGGGAGTGAAAATTCTTTATTTGCCACCGGGGAGCGCGTCTCTCCGTAAGAAGCAGCATTTAAGCAGCTCACGTCTGTTCATTAGCGCCGGTGCGAAGCCGAGAAGACCTAAATCTGCCTACGCGCCGGTGCAAAGCAGTTTAGCGAGTGTGTCATTGTGTTGGTTGTGTGAGAACGGCGCTGGGTTTTTATCGTCCTTCCCGCTGCAGAGCTCTCCAGGAGATTTTACTGTCAGCTCAGGAGGAAATATGACAACCAACGCCATCGGAACGGCTTTACGACGGCACGGGAAGCAATCAGCCGGCCCTTAACGAGCGACTCTCCAGCCTAACGCGTCGTGTTAAGCCCTGCATGCCGAATTAACAACTGCACATCTTGTCACGGGCAGAACGAGCGTGCAGGGTTCCTGACTGGTTGTGGGGGTGAGGGTGGTGGGGAGAGAAGGTTCTCATCAACCACGATGTAAAACCATCACACTCAACACTCCGCCTCATACGGGACACTGACGCGCCACCTGAGGCTCGATTAGGCTCAGATTAAAGCTCACCGCCTACTAAGTACCATATGATCCATGTGTGTGTGTGTGTGTGTGTGTGTGTGTGTGTGTGTGTGTGTGTGTGTGTGTGTTTGGCCTTTCTGTAACTCGTGAGTGAGTGTAAGAGTGATTACGTCCTCCTTTAGACTCGAGGTTCTGGTCGACCTACTTTCTACTTTTGTAAAGTTGCAGAGACGGTAAATTTTTATGAAAGCTAAGCGAGCTAGCTTCACCTGCGCCGTGTGTCGCATAACCATCTACACCACAGCACTTTGGAATGTTTGAGTCTGATGATGGCTCCTCGTAGAACACTGGATGCATGAATGCGGTTATAATTGAAATGGTTTCTAACAGGAAAGGAATGACTGGAATCTTGACTGAAACGATTCTTCTGAGACACGGTTGTTGTAAGGTTCTAGGAAGCCTAGAGCTCATAACTCTCCTGAGAACCTTTAAGGAACTGAGAGTGTAATGAGTGACCAGCATTTAGGCCTCTATCATACAAGATAAGGTTCTTCGTAGAATCTTGTTTGGATTTGTAAGGTTCTAAGTAGACTGTTTTCTAAAAGGGTTGTTTCTGGAGCTTTCTGTTGTAGGATCTATTTAAATCGTGAGGTTTCTCCGGAGGATCACATTGAAGAACCGGTCGGGTCTAATCATGAGAACATGCCGACGAAACGTCCAGCTAGGAGAACCTCAGGGTGCGACAGAGTCATCGTGCCGTTTCACATCTCCCAAACCCGATATCCAGTCTGAGGGAAGTCTGAGAGATGCCGCCGCAGGACGAGGTGGACATGCTCACGCCTCTCTCACTAAGGTCTATAGAGGTTTTATAACACTTATTTGGAAGGGATGAGTCATCGTCCTTACATGAGATGCTCATCTATTCCTGGAATCAATCTCCTCTTCGAGTTTGTCCAGTGGGAAAACGATTAAATCACCCGAGACGTTTTTCTTCATGCCTGAGAAAATCCTCGTAGAATAATGTGCTCCGACATGTCGGGATGGCTTTACGACATCGGCCTTTAAATATAATCTGCAGCTTTACTGTCACATCTATCTATCTATCTATCTATCTATCTATCTATCTATCTATCTATCTATCTATCTATCTATTGCATGTTTATTTAAGTTTTGAGGGCTGTTTCAGGTCAGTTCTCTTTAAATGTGAGAACTTTAGAACTTCAACTTCTCTGAAAAGTTCCTCTCTCTCTCTCTCTCTCTCTCTCACTCTCTGTGAGATCTGGTGTGTGAATCTTCCATGGTGAGATCTCAGCCAGAAATCAAGGCAATAAAATAAAAAAAAAAAAGGAGAACCATCAACCGTAGCATCTCGTCTCAGTGCTTAGGGTCCTTATGAGCCTACCTGTGTGTTGGATTGACTTTCATCAGGTCCAGATGGAAGCAGTAGCACGTCTAATTTGATACAGGACTCGGTTATGATGTAGCGTTAGCTTAGCGCAGATGGCACAGCTTGGCCTCCTGATTCATGTTCGTCACCCCCCCCCCCCTCCCCCCCGAGCTGAATACTGAGGAAGTGAATGAAGTGTGTCATGCTGGAGGATCCGAGCCGCTTCCTCCGTTATAACACGCTGTGCTTTCACACACGAGTGACAGCAGCGTGAGTAACACGTCACCGGCTGTGACGATCGGCGTCTGGGCCCATAGCGCTTAAACCACAGTCCAGGATTGGTCCTGTCTCGCCCAGAATCGATCGGGCGCAGCCTGTGGCTTTAATTACATCTTCATTTGTTTATTTGTTTGTTTGTTTGTTTGTTTGTTTATATGAAAACTTCAGTGAAACCTGAGGCATGTTCGTGAGACGAGTTACACACTCTAACCACACCTCTAACCTGAAACATCTCGCACTTCATTCCAGACTCACACTGTGCGTCATTGTTCATCACAGCGCTGCTGAATTCTCCGTTCTGATTGGTCAGAAGGTGCGGATGGATTTTCTCTAACAGAAGCTCTGACAGTAGTACAGCAGCTCATTCTAATGCATTGTCGTTTCCATAGTAACAGCTCATTCACACGGACGTGCACTGCCTATGGATTCAAAGCATGGGCAATTTTTGATAGACTGATGACCAATGCGGAATAAAACACTTTGGGGGTGTGCAGTTACAGGAAAATAATCAATCACAGAGTGGAGTGATGAATCAGGGGTCATGATGCGTTTAATGTTTCGTGAAATAAGTTCCTGTTCTCGCTTACGTTATAGCAGCTACAAACAGCCTCTCTTTATTCTCTCTCAAAGCGCTGACACTGGAGACTCCTTCCATCAAGTCCTTGTGAAATAGCTGTTACTAAGGAAACGTGTTAGATACGTATAATAATACCTATGCATAATCTTGTTATTGCACAATGTCTTTGGAAGACTGGTTAGTCTTACGCCTTAAATCGTCGCGACACCACAGATCTGTGCGTTCGTGGTTGAAAGGCGTGTTTTGAGAAGCAGTGTGGACCGTACGGTTTCGGGTTCTTCTACCAGTTAATGCTAATACTTTTTCTAAAGAGGTTCTAACGTAGGGTTCTCTACAGAACCCTCCTCCAGAAGGACAAACAGAGGCAACCTTAAAGAACCTTTGTAGACCGTTACAAATCAGCTTCAACTCTTGTGCCTCAAGCAACAATAGCAGATTTGAGATGTTTCCTCATGTCGGTTCCTTAATTCTCCAGCTGAGAGCCCTATTTAAAGCAGACGGACGGAACTCTCCGCATGGCTGCCCTCCGGGTGTAAAGATGGCCTGTCGGTGTCCGTGATTGTTTTTTTTTGTGTGTATCTCTGCGGTTCGGCTCAGTCATTAGCTATGCAAATAACCTCTCTATCTCTGTTTGGCAGATGCGCCCTGCCTGGTGTTCTGGTGTAGCTGAAATAATTACGCGCTGTTCCCCGACGTGTCACTCGTCCGTCCCTCCTGGAGGTTCTGCGGACAGAGGAAGCGTTTCCGCTGTCTCCTACAATGTGGAATTACCGAGAGCTGTGTTTTAACATGTCACGTTGAGAGCAGACAGTTTCTGGCAACGAGAGGATCTTTTGTCTCTGTGAGCTTCTCAAGACTGGTGTGTGTGTGTGTGTGTGTGTGTGTGTGTGTGTGTGTGTGTGTGTGGGTGCGTGTGATGTTCTCAGCCTTGTACGTGACATTCTGTAGTAGTAGAAGCTTATTGTACAGCCCATCAAGTATGAAGGATGAAAAACTCAATAAACATTACAGAACCAAGCGCTGGCTTCAGCTGCACTGTGTCACCATTAGAGCCTTCATAAAGACTTCATAACACACGCATAAGCACTGAATAGCACGCTAGTATTTATACAATGACATCATTAATGTATACACTACTGCCTCTGTGATGATGCTGAGAATAACAGGATTTATAAACGAGCTGCGCTTTAGTCGGGCTTCATAACACTCTTACGAGCACTGAGCAATGTAGAGGAAAATGAGCATGAGAAACTGTGAGCCCTTCAGGAACGGTTCAGGAACCCTTCAGGAACCCTTAATGGTTCTGTAGTTGTCTCTCTGCAGGAACCCATAAAAGTTCCTTGAAGAATTATAAGAGATAATTTCTCTTAAAGGTTCCAGATATAAGCTCTTTAGAAATCCAGAAACATAAACCACCCAAAGAACCCTTGAGGAACCATTTGTGGTGTGAATTCTCCTAGTAATAAACTCTTAATTATCCTTAAAGAACCAAAGAAGAACCTCATGAGTGTTCTCATGCATTGCTCCCTAAATGCTCTTCAGTGCTTATGCATGTGGTCTGGAGTTATGTAGGCATCGTGACCATTCACAGGGCTCTCAGCTTTGAACAAGGGTTCTACTGGGAATTCTTTCTAGTAGGAGAACTATGTTGTAGGGATCTGTGTGGAACCTTAACTGGTTAACCCTAACTCTAACCCTAACCCTAACCCTAACCCTAGAGCGGATTCACTCTTAGAAAAAGAATGCTGAATTCTTCTTCATCCTCTGAATCTTCTGAAGCATATGTTTAAAATGTGAGGAAATGTGAGGAGAGATTAAAAAAGAGGGTTACGTCAGGACTTTGAAGATTTAAGGAGAATTAGGAGTTTCTTTTGTGAAAAAAAAAAAGTCCAAAACCGAGGGAGGTTGATGAGAACCCATGCAAGGTTAAACACAACAATGGAGACAAACAAATCAGTCATGATGAGGAGGATGCTGAAGATGATGGTGATGATGATGAGGAGGAGGATGATGATAATGATGATGGTGATGATGGTGATGATGATGATGATGATGAGGAGGAGGATGCTGAGGATGATAATGATGATGATGATGATGATGATGAGGAGGAGGATGACAATAATGATGATGGTGATGATGATGATGATGA
>CM074969.1:1073798-1087084 GCA_037577455.1 Pangasius macronema | reverse complement strand
GAGGAGGAGGAGGAGGAGGAGGATGGTGCAGGAGCCAAATGGAGAGAACGAAGTGAACATAACTCAAATTACTCATAAACTCTCTTCACAAAGTCCTCATGTTCCATCACTGTTCCAGAGAAAAAAATCGGCTAGAGTTCAAGATGATTTTCGGAGAACCGTTCTCTTCTTGTAGATCTAAGATCCTAAGACAATGTTGTAGGCTGGACAACAGAAACATCCTTCAAAATCAGGACGTACCATAAACAGCTGCTGGAAGCTTATAGAGGAACGAGGACTAATCCACATCTAAACCATACATGCAGTATTTTAATGAGTGATTATTTTTAAATGTAGAACTTTTAAGGGTTCTTTAGTTCATACAAGTGGAGGAACCCTTAACCCTACAGCAGAGGTATCCATTAAAAAAAAACAAAAACAAAAAAGTTCCAAACAGAAACCCTTTGGAAATCTAGAACCGATAATCCCCAGGGAACTTTTTTTTCTAACTGTGAGCACTTAAGGAATCACTGGTCGTCTCTTTTGGGGAACCTTCAGTGATTAATTGTTGAAATGTACAACACAGATTCTCTCTTCACAAGTTTCCAAGTAGAACAACTTTATAAAGCTAGAACCATAAAGCATCCAAAGAACCACTGGGAAACCATATGTTCTAAAAGTCAATACTCTTATAAAATTTGGAAACCCTTAAGGGTTCTTCTGTGGCCCTCTGGGCCTTGAAAATTTCCTAGGGATGTCACCTTGGGATTTCACCTTGGGATGTCACTCCCAAAGATAAAGAATTTTTCCAACCAGCTTTAGAAAGCTAGAACCATAAAAACCAAACCAAAGAACCAATGGAGAGCCTTTTTTTCCAAGAGAGAAGATCGTAGAAAATTTCAGTCACTAACCCTAACCCACACAAGGGGCTGTTGGTTGGTCCTCTGTGGAACTCCTAAAGGTTCTATAAAGAACCCTAAAATAACACAAACTTTGGGATTCTGCCTTTTTGATTGAATTCTTAGAAACATTAAACCCCTTAAGGGTTCTTTGGTTGGCTCTCTGGCAGAACCTTTACAACAGAGGATTTCCATTTAGAAAGGGAAGACCATAAGAAGCTATATTTACTAATAATGAGTTATCTTAGAAAATTTAGATATGGAGAACCCTTGAAGTTTGCAGAACTTTAAATGGAGGGTTTCTCCTTCATAACCAAAGAGAACTCTTTAGGAACACCAGAACCATAAACCATTTAAAGAACCCACAGAAAAACAAAAAAGGTTCAGAACTCTTTCTGAGGAAATCTTTAAGGTTCTGAAATGAAGGGTTTCAGGATCCAAACAGAACCCATGTAGAAAACCAGAACCATAAATCAGCCGAGGAATCCGTGAAGAACTCAGAGCAAGCCCAGTGACTCCACGCTGAACATAAGAGAACTTACATACAAAGTAAAAACATAAAAACACACCTTTCCCTTTGTTTAGAGTGACAGGAGACACACACACACACACACACACACACACACACACACACACACACACACACACACACACACACACACACACGGTGGGTTTGATGGACAGAAGAATGGATGAGACGTAGACGAGTTGTGAAGGAAAAAACCCGCAGCAGTCATCAATCTCCGTGCGACTCGTCGTCCTTCACCACGTCTCGTTTGTTTATTCAGCACCTGACGACTTTCTGCTTAATGACCGAGTTAATGATCATTTTCTGGAACGTTCTCACGGACGTTAAAATCTTCTCCTTAAAAATAAATTTTAATTAGAGTCATTTGTTCTGTCGCTCCTAGACGCCGAATAGCCTCTTTTTCTCCAAAGCGGACTTATGAAAGACTCAAACAAAAACATTAATAAAATAAAGGACATATATATATTTTTTTTTTCGCTCCACCATAAATGTTCAAAATTGTCCAAAAACCCAAATAAGTAAAATTTCTAATCATTTCTAATAAACTCTAAACTGATCATTTATCTGTCTGAGGTTTAAACTGGAGATACAGGTCATCTGATCCAAGAAGGGGGGCGTGGCCTAAAATCTGATTCAGTGATTCAGTGATTAAATGATTCATTAAGTGACTCAGTGATTCATTAAGTGACTCAGTGATTCATTAAGTGACTCAGTGATTCATTAAGTGATTCTGATGATAATACAGTTTACATTTTATTTATTTATTTATTTATTTCTACAGTCTTTCTACATTCTGGCTAATCAAGTATTTGTGGAGATTAATTTTTTATCTAAAGTGTTAAAATAATAAAATACTCACTTGAGAATTTCTGGGTTTTTATTTTATTTTATTTTATTTTATTTTATTTTATTTTATTTTATTTTATTTTATTCTGCATTATGAATACGTAACTTTTTGTAGTGGTGGAGTTTTGGGTCTGTGTGTGTGTGTGTGTGTGAGTGTGTGTGGGTGTGTGTGTGTGTGTGTGTGTGTGTGTGTGTGTGTGTGAGTGAGTGAGTGAGTGAGTGAGTGTGTGTGTGTGAGTGTGTGTGTGTGTGTGTGTGTGTGTGTGTGTGGGTGTGTGTGTGTGGGTGTGTGTGTGTTTTCTCCCAGATTCATTAGTAACATTGACTCTATAATAGATTAGGAAAAAAAAAAACAAACAACATAATTCAATTTAAAATCTAATTACAGAATAAAATACAGTCTTAATATTTCAAAAATCATTTTATATTGTAATTTCCTTTAATAAAAGAAAAATATTTTATTTCACAAATATAGAAATCGTTATGAATTACAAGAAAAACGTTTCTTAAGTAATCGTAAAGTTATTACGACCTTCTAACTTTATTCAACATAAAACATATACATTTATTTGTTTGTTTGTTTGTTTTAACAACATTATAAATGTTAAAATTCTAATAATGAGAAATAAAATTAATAAATAATTTTATTTATTTATTTATTTATTTATTTATTTATTTATTTATTTGTTTATCAGAGTTTATTTGTTCCAGATATTACTTTGAGATAGTTTATATTATATAGGCCTCTTATTTATTATTTTACTAACACAAATTTATTTATTTGTTTGTTTGTTTGTTTGTTTGTTTGCTTGTTTGTTTGTTTGTTTGTTTGTTTGTTAGCCATAAAACTTGGTTCAACGATCGTGCCCAACCATAACATTTTATAATAACCTGGATAAATATTTATAAATGATATAATAAATAATAAATAACATCCTAAATAATATAACAGTCATGTATTTATTTGTTTGTTTGTTTGTTTGTTTGTTTGTTTGTTTTTAAATTAAAATCTCATTAGAGAAATGAATTAAATCGTGTTGTTGTGCGTTTCTTTGTGATTTTGGCGCTCGATGTGCTGCAGCTTCACATTTCCTGTTTGTGATTTATTTGTGTGTGTGTGTGTGTGTGTGTGTGTGTGTGTGTGTGTGTGTGTGATAACAGTGATTGGCTTTAAAGAGATTTAAAAGAAGACACTGATGGAAAGAGAAGACGAGAAGACGAGTGTAATGAGATAATTAGCGGGAGGAGATGAGTGATAATTCTTTTATATTCAGCCATCTTGAATATGTTGTTTCACGGTAAACACGATGCGCTTAATTAGAATGAATCATTGAGCTTCTGACTGTTGTGAGAACATTTGCTGTTACTGCCGGCTGTTTGCAGTGTAATAATAATTTATGGATTTCTACAATAATTTATCGTATGCATCTGTCGAGGTCATGAATAAATCCCAGATTTTGTCTTCTTGTCTAGAAAATGAGGCGCGTGCGTATTTCCCCTCCGACGCACGGCTCGTATTTCACTTCGCCGTTATTAGATAGAGCTTTATCGATTCCTGACAGGGAACTGATGAGTTCCAGAGGCTTGGATTCCTGAGCAAGGGAAGAGTGAAATACGGAAATATGGAAATATGGAAATATGGAAATATATATATAATGTGGGAGGAAAAGCCAGAAGTGCACATTTTAACATATTCACCAAAAAACCCACAAAATATACAGACTTGTGCAGATCTACAGGTGTAACGAATACAGTGCAGGAGGAAAAAATATATATACCACCTACCCACACACACACACACACACACACACACACACACACACACACACACACACAGAGCAAAACACTGAATATATAAATACAGTTACTGAGAAACTGGATTAACAAGTATAATATACACTGAGCTGCGGGTTTACCAGCCACACACACACACACACACACACACACACACACACACACACACACACACACACCATCCACATCATCTACACACTGCAATACAGTAAAATAATACACTCGGACAGAGCGTTCTGACTTCCGTTATATTCGTCTAACTGTCTCTTTGGCCTTTCTTCGCATTTGAGGAGCCAGGACTTCTGCAGCCTTTTGAAGGGTTTTGAAGGCAAAACTTCCCAAAACTTCCCGAGCGCTAAATTCAAATCCTTCAAAAACTTCCGCTGAACAGTCGTTAAAAAACGCTTCTTATAAATACAGTGTTTTAGTTACAGCTTTGCCTCAGACCATTACAAAGCACTGACACTGGAGACTCCTTCCATAAACGTCAAGCATTAGTTCTTTCACGTGGAGCGTCTGCCGTACACGTCTCTGTGAATGAGCTGTTACTATAGAAACGAGAAGGTATCAGAACGAGCGCATTAATATAAATATAAATATAAATATATATACGTTCATCACACACACCCGGAGCAGTGGGCAGCCATTTTAGCTGCGGCGCCCGGGGAGCAGTTGGGGGATCGGTGCCTTGCTCNGGTCATTCACTCCCCCACCTACAATCCCTGCCGGACCCGAGACTCGAACCCACCACCTTCAGGTTCACCTTCAGGTCCAACTCTCAGACCATTAGGCCACGACTGCTACATGGGAGCAAATCTGGAGTTCGGCTAAACGCCATCGAGTGAAATCAAGCGACGGAAAATGTTCCTGGGGTAAATAACTAAAAACAATTCTGAAGCATTAAAAGGAGGCAAAGTAACGAATCTCGTCTCCATGGCGAGGGTCAGCGCTTCCTCCAGCACTTCCTCCAGCGTTTCCTCCTCCTGAGCATTTGCTGTTTTTTAGCCGTTTTTGCTCAGCGCCCTCGATCGCTGCTCTCCTCATTTTCAGCTTCCTCGGGATGAAATACTAAAACACTCGCACGAGCAGATCCAAGGCGGAGCGCTGAACGATTTCCTGTCATCCTTTTAAAAAAAATAAATACTCAGAGTGTGTTTCGTCCCTCTACAGAGATGTAAATGTCGAGAATCAGTTAGCGTTAGCGTCGCTCCCTCAGCGTGCGCGTGACCTTTGACGGGTTTTGATCCGAGTCTCAGGAACGATGTGTGTTTAAGTCACTAAAACAGTAACATCATTACGCTCTCTCCAGCTCGAAGCGAACTAAAGACTCGATTCTGCTGCAGAAAAGCTAAAAGCTAACTTCCCTTCCTTTTCCCACCGACTTCAAAAAGACTGGTCGCCATGACGACAGTAAAAGTGACAGCTACGTGGCGACGCCGTCGTGAAGTCCGACGTGGAGGAAAAGTTTCGATGAACAGCTGTTTGGATGATCGGCTGATATCGACAAAAACAAAAATTCAAAAGCGATAAAAAAAAACAGATAAAACACAGAGTGACATTCTAAAGATAAAATATATATATATATATATATATAAATCTCCTTAAAAACACACAGGAGTATAATCAGGAAAAAACAGCTCTGTCATTTTTAAAATGAAAAAACTAATGCTGGTTTCTTTCTTTCTTTCTTTCTTTCTTTCTTTCTTTCTTTCTTTCTTTTTAATGTTTTGTTTTTGGGATTTGTTTGTTTGTTTGTCTTGAGTGTTTTTTGTCTTGTTTTTTTTTTTTTTTTTTGTCTTTTGTTTTTTTTTTCTTTTCAAATCATCATTGTGTCACGTGACAACTGGCACTTGTGGGCGGAGCTACAGACACCGCTCGATTCTGATTGGTCACGTTCTTCACTTCAAAATGCGTCACACTTTATACACAACATTCCAAACTGGAAATCAAAGAATTAAATAATAAAATTATTAGTGAATGAATCAATCAAACAGTCAAACAATCAATAATATATTCATATAACGTATAATATAAAATACACGATAGATAGATAGATAGATAGATAGATAGATAGATAGATAGATAGATAGATAGATAGAACACACAGAACGCAGCCACAGAAACTCGTCCATGGTTTGTGCTTTTGCAATCAAAAAGTAGTCCAGATTTTGAAAAGCAGGCCGAAACCTGTGAGTGTGTGAGTGTGTGTGTGTGTGTGTGTGTGTGTGTGTGTGTGTGTGTGTGTGTGTGTGTGCTGAGGTCAGAAACACTGAGATGGTTAATTCCAACGTTTTGTTCTGAATTTCGTTAAATATGATTTGAGATGATTCAGAGAGCAGCGGCGGCCACGGCACAGGAGCGAACCATGTGACAGATTAATGAGAGAAAAAATACAAAACTACAAAACTACAAAAATACAAAAAAGGAAAAATGGAATTACATTTTTATTATAAACAGTTTGATTATTTCAGTTGTTATTTCTGTTCTTTACACAGATGTGATGCGGCTTTAATACTGAAGTACAGTGAGATGTGATGTGATGTGAGTAACTTCAGTGCAACGTCCTGTTTCTGTCCTTATTGTCCTTGTTGGTGCTATGAACCGGATTCCCCCACTCCAAACACACACACACACACACACACACACACACACACTCACACACACACACACACACACACACGCACACACACTCACACACACACAGGTTTCGGCCTGCTTTTCAAAATCTGGACTACTTTTTGATTGCAAAAGCACAAACTATGGACGAGTTTCTGCGGCTGCTTTCTGTCTGTCTATCTATCTATCTATCTATCTATCTATCTATCTATCTATCTATCTATTGTGTATTTTATGTTATACATTATATGAATATATTATTGATTGTTTGACTGTTTGATTGATTCATTCAGTAATAATTTCATTATTTAATTCTTTGATTTCCAGTTTGGAATGTTCTGTGTATAAAGTGTGACGCATTTTGAAGTGAAGCACGTGACCAATCAGAATCGAGCGGTGTCTGTAGCCCCGCCCACGAGTGCCAGTTATCACGTGACACAACGACGATTTGGAAAGGAAGAAAAAAAGAAGACAAAAAATAAACAAACAAAAAGAAAAACAAGACAGAAAACACTCAAGACAAACAAATAAACAAACAAAAAATTCCAAACACACACACACACACACACACACACGGCGTATCTGATCGAAAAACGAGGGCAGCAATGTTTGCCTTCTCATGTGCTCAGAATAAATTCATGGAGCTGAATCGAATCCCGTCCCCGTGTTTACGTCTCCAAAATAGTCTCTCATTAGCAGAGACAGTCTTCGTTTTCCAGAACAGGACGAATAAATCGCACATCTGAGGAGGCATTATACATTCAGGAACCAGCTCGGTGTCGTTCTGGACATCAAACAAAAGCGCCACAGGTCACTGTAAGACAAGTACCACAGTCAGGATGGCTTTCTTTTGCATAAAACCTGTCACTGGGCCTATTTATGCAGCACACATGGTCCAATTTGTCCTGAGAACACGGACTCGGGAAAATATGTAGGAATGCTAATGAGAGACAAACGTCCCCTGCGTGGAGGAAATCCATAAGTCCTTAAAACCATCCGTTTATTATTTTCAGTTTTACATTTTTTTTTTTTTCAGTTCAGTCGGGTTCACAAGTTTGAGTTCGCTAGTTATAAATAAGATAGTAATATAAGAGGATAAGCATGCGAGTGTTCCTATTGGCTGGAAGAAATGAAGACAAAAGACAACAATCTAATGAATAGGAGATATTCGTCCCAAAGAATGATGATATGTTATGTTTGGTGATAGATAATAAGTTCACTTAAATGAGAGTAACGCAAAAAAAAAATAGTTAGCTTTATGTAGCGGCTAATTTCTGCTACGAGAAATCCTTTACTACAGTTCTGGGTTCCGTCAAGGGGACGAAGTTCCTCAAAACTTTTTTATTCACTCTATACACACTACAAAAACACCATCATCATCATCATCATCATCATCGCCATCATCATCATCATCATCCCACTGTGGGCGTGTCCCAAACCACACACGCTTTTCGCTCTATAGGGAACATCAGTTCACTGTGCCTCAAACCACACTGCCTAATCACTATAGAGCCCACTGTGGCCATGTCCCAAACCACACACCCCATTAACTATATAGGCCAAGTAAACATCATCATCATCATCATCATCATCTTCTTCACCAGTCCACTGTGGGATGTGTCCCAAACCACACACCCTATTCCCTATACAGGTCACATAAACACCATCAAACACCGCTCATCAATGTGGCGTGCCCCAAACCACACACCATATACACTCCATAAAGTCTAAATAAACTCCATCATCAGGTCCTCTGGGGGCGTGTCCTAATCCACACTCACTACTCACTACATAGGCCACATAAACAGCATGTGGACTAACTTCATTCACTCTACATGATCCAGTATCAGTTTACTGTGGGTGTGTCTCAAACCACACGCCCTATCCAGTATATAGGGCACATAAACATCACCACTTCACTGTGGGCGTGTCCCAATCCACATAACCGATCCGCTATATAGTTAGTTAGTTAGTTAGTTAGTTAGTTAGTTAGTTTTATTGTCCACAGAGTGGAAATGTGTCTTTGGCTTCACCATACAGTATAAACAAGGACATCAACACAACAACCTAAAAAAAACAACAAAGCAAAAGTGCATTAAAATAAAACAGTATAAAAATCTAAAACTCAAATATACATCATACTTCAACTGGCACACATATAAACATTCCCATATGCACACACACACACACACACACACACACACACACACACATAAATATATATATTCATTCATATCCATACCTAGTCATATAGGGCACATAAATATCACCACTCCACTGTGGGCGTGTCCCAATCCACATAACTGATCCCTGCTTATAGGCAACACACTCTATTCACTATACACACTGTTCACTATAGAGTTCACTGTGGGTGTGTCCCAAACCACACACTCTATTGACTATAGCGTTCACTGTGGATGTGTCCCAAACCACACACCTTATTCACTATAGAGTTCACTATGGGCATGTCCCAAACCACACACTCTATTCACTATAGTGTTCACTTTGGGCGTGTCCCCTACCACACACTCTATTCACTATAGCGTTCACTGTGGGCGTGTCCCAAACCACACACTCTATTCACTATAGAGTTCACTGTGGGCGTGTCCCAAACCACACATTCTATTCACTATAGTGTTCACAGTGGGCGTGTCCCAAACCACACACCTTATTCACTATAGAGTTCACTGTGGGCGTGTCCCAATCCACACACTCTATTCACTATAGAGTTCAATGTGGGTGTGTCCCAAACCACACACCGTATTCACTATAGAGTTCACTGTGGGTGTGTCCCCTACCACACACCCTACTCCCTATATAGGCTACATAAACACCATCTTCACTCGCTGTAGACGTTTCCTGAGGCATAAGCCGTATTCACGCTTTTGGCCGCATGGAAGAGTCTATTATGGCTATTTGGACACTAGCTGCTGCAGTGCATTATGGGAGGTCATGAGTGCACTCAATATTTTCCACTACAAAATGGCAGACTTTAAAATGAATGTAGCTCTAACGCTAATGCTAAGTCGGTGAGATTGAGTCCATGCTAAAGGTCAGAGCGATTGATCATGAGGTGAGACATAAAGTCATAAACTTCACTACATACGCCAGGGTCCGAAAATCTCAGTGCACTATCAGGAACAGCAGGCTGGTGATGTGACACATTTATAATGGTGTTTATGTGGCCTACATAGTGAATAAGGTGTGTGGTTTGGGACACGTCCACAGCAGCGGGGTGATGATGGAACATTTATAATGGTGTATGTGCCCTCTATATTGAAAAGGGTGAGCGGTTTGGGACACATCCACAGTGGACTGAAGATGATGGAAGTATTGTAACAGTGTTTATTCGCCCTATATAGTGAACAGGGTTGAAAGTTTTGGACACATGGACTGATGATGTTTATGTGGCCTTTGTAGTGAATAAAGCTTGTGGTTTGGGACACGTCTGCATCCATAGTGATTATTTTTGAACATGTGCAGTGTGGACTGATGATGGTGTTGATGTGCCCTACATGGTGATTAGGACATGTCCACAGTGGACCGGTGATGTAGCCTACATAGTGAATAGGACGCGTGATTTGGGACATGTCCACAGTGGACCGGTGATGTAGCCTACATAGTGAATAGGACGCATGATTTGGGACACCCAAAGTGGGACTGGCAATGATGAGACATTTGTGATGGTCTGAAAATTATAAATAAAACTGCATAATGAATAAAATCTGTTCTCTTCACTCAGCTGGCGCACTGCGTAGGGTCCCTGTGTCACTAATGTAAGGGTATGTGAGGGTAGTGAGCAATCTGAATCGGGACACCACCGAGGAGCAAACTGTTGTGACACTAATGGTGTAAAAGTCCTCTGTGATTTTTTTTTTCTTCCTTGCAGAGCGAGTGAAGTCAGTCAGGGTAGATGAAGTGCGACTTTCCAAATCTTTCCATCTTTCTTTTCTTCTCCATCAGGCTTTTCCCTCATTCCCTCATTCCCTCGCTCCCTCGGTTTCAGTCACTTAGCCATGCACAGACAAGGTGGAAGCTACAGAGTGGAAGAAGACAACACTCATCTGTCCATCAAATGCAGTCATGCAGAGGGAAGAAAGGAGGAGAAATCCTCTCTCTCTCTCTCTCTCTCTCTCTCTCTCTCTGCAGAGAGATGGATGGAGCTTGTACTGAACACCTCACACTCTTTCATGGTTCACTCTGACAGGACTCCAGTATGAACCCTCGTTGCGGTTGGGCCGAGTTTCCACGCAATAACTCACCCGACGGAGGCAATCGCCTCTTTAAATTTCATGACTGTGAGGAATGGAGCGGATTTTCTTCAAGTTTTGATTTTCACCTGAAATCGTCTCTTTTTTTTTGGACAAGAATCTAATCTAAAACGCTTCTCCACACACGTTCTTTCCCGCATTAACCGCTTTTCTCCTCACATCACTTAAAGGCTTTGCTAGCTTAAGTTTACCGATGGTTACCATGGTTACGGCAGCAGCTAGCTAGTGCAATGTACATCTGATACACTATATATATATAATCCAGTAATAAATCATAACCATGTGGATCTGCTGTGTCTTGACAAGGAACAACTATCAGACAGGAGGAAAAAAAGCTTCCTGAGAGCACAGTGCCGCGTCCCCATTGGTGCTTTCCGAATCAATTTTCTTCTCATTTGCATAAATAAAATGCTCCGCCTCCTTCGCTGTAAGTTGCTGTAACCGTAACACTTGTTCACACTTTGCTCAAGTTGCTTATGTCACTAGTGTGTGTTCCTGTTTTGCTCACGGAGAGCTGTAGAGGTCAAAAATCGTAACTGATAAATAACGTTAAACCGTAAATAATGGCACCTTTCATTACGGTCTACAATATTACCATTAACCAGTGTGAGCAAGCCAAACGTATATCATTTATTAATTTATTTATTTGCGTAACTGAATCCTGATTGGCCGATAAAAAAAACTCAGAAATGACTGTTCTCTGCCTCACAGTTATTCTCTGGTAGAGATGCAAATGATCCACGATCTTTTTATATTCACTGCCAAAGCAGGCATGATGCGCGTCTGTGTTCACCAGAAGCCTCGCAACAGAAACAACAAACGATCCGAACAGATAACGAACAACTCGGAATATTCAGCAACAGAAAAAGGATAAAAATATCTCTCTATCTGGAGATTTTGAGATTTGCCAATTTGCAGCCGACTCTCACGCAGCATGAAAGCGCTTTATCTCGTGTTTATCTCTCGACAGTCTCGGTCAGTTTGTTTGCTAACTCTCTAGTGAAGTGAGATGGGGACCTCAGATTTTTTTATTTTTTTAGATCTTCATGTTAAAATCTGCTACATTTAAAAAATGTGTTCATAAATCCTTTTAATTGAGATGAAAGCGAACACTCTGTCCCTCTATAAATCTTCCGGCTTTTCTCGGAGTGAGCACACAATGGGCCACACTTTTCAATTTGGCGAGGAGAGAAAATGGGGGAGCGAAGCAGAAAGCAAGCGCTTTAGCAGTGGAATGTTACATCTATTCTACTTTGTTCCAGCCTTTTGGGAGTAAGTGGAGGGCAGCCGTACACTCGCCTATCCGTTTACACTTTCTTTTACAAGAGCGCGGCGGCTGTAATTGTGTTCCGCAGCACCGTCTTCTGCTGCTTGGCTCGCCTCCTCGAGACCTCGGCGTGATGAAGAAAAATGTAACTCGGTTTGAGGCGACTGGTTTCTTTCTTTTCTTTTTTTTTCGTTCATGCGGCTGCATAATTTCTGCAGGCTTTCCTTTCCCCGGGACGTCGTGATACATCGCTACGATGGCGTACCGTGAAATCAAAACCGTAAACAGTTACCTGAGATAAGAACGAAACAGAATCATCCACATGACCGTTAGCCACTGTTTATATCGCCATGAGGAAGTAGAGCTCGTGGGCGGGGCCACTTATGACTCATATTATAATTTCAGCCAATGAAGTGAATCGTGAATGAATCGTAAGTGACTCAACACATTAAAAAAAAAACATTAACACATGACATGCTCTTTAAAAAATGTTTAATTACACCACATCCTTAAATTTAAACCTGTGCAAGAAATATAATGTAAAATCCATGAGAGTTAAATATACACTATATTGCCAAAAGTTTTGGGACATCTGCCTTTCTTAATCCGTAGGGTTTAATACAGAGTTGGCCCACCCTTTGCAGCTGTAACACCTTCAACTCTTCTGTGAAGGCTTTCCACAAGGTTTAGGAGTGTGTTTATGGGATTTTTTGACCATTCTTCAAGAAGCGCATTGGTGAGGTCAGGCACTGATGTTTTGACGAGAAGGCCTGGCTCTCAGTCTCCGCTCTAATTCATCCCAAAGGTGCTCTATCGGGTTCAGGTCAGGACTCTGTGCAGGCCAGTCGAGTTCCTCCACACCAAACTTCTCATCCATGACTTTATGGAGCTTGCTTTGTGCACTGGTGCACAGTCATGCTGGAGCAGGAAGGGGCCGTCCCCAAAGAGTTCCCACAAAGTTGTGAGCATGAAATTGTCCAAAATGTCTTGGTGTGCTGAAGTATTGAGAGTTCCTTTCACTGGAACTAAGGAGCCAAGCCCAACTCCTGATAAACAACCCCACACCATAATTCCTCCTCCACCAA
>CM074969.1:1054522-1065459 GCA_037577455.1 Pangasius macronema | reverse complement strand
GACTCGTAATAACTTACTGATTATTATTTGCAGACTTTACATTGAGCCAGTATTTAATATCAATTTGGTCTGATTTGCCAGACTGTATGACCTTTGCTAAATTAATTACCCAGCATTCCACCTGCTGCTGAAGATCCCGAGCGAGAAAACTTCATCCAACTGCTGCGGAAAAGTTCTCACTCGAGTTAAAAAAGCACGTCAGGGAAAGCAAGACAGCAATAACGCGAGTTTCTCTGCCTCACACTCAGGATTCACGCTGGCTAATAACAATATATTCATTTTATGGATATACGTGCCAGAGCTCTCATTCGCACGTCTGCGGTTCGCGCTAATTACGATTTTTACGATATGTTTACGGCACCGAGGGCTCGCTAAGGAGCTGCAGCTACTTCTGGAATATTCCAAGCTTACACCTTTTCACACATTATTATTATTATTATTATTATTATTATTAGGATCAGGAAACAGAACAGGAGACAGGAAAACAGAAATAAATGACTAAAATAAAATAAGCTATAGGAAGAAAAAAGGAAAGATGGCGAAAGAAAAAAAAGACGAGGAGTAAACAGTGAAGAAGAGAGAACGAGCGACAGATCACTGCGGGATGTCACACGTGGACGTGACACAAACACCCAAATTTCGCTTCGACGACTAACCAGCCGACACTTCCGTGCTGTGACATCATCGGTGGCAGTCAAGACTGGACAAATCTCACGCCGAGGCTCCGCCCACACGCCTGCGGAGATTTATTAACAACATAGTTTCTTCTCTGCATTTCTTGCCTCCCTCTATCAAATTCTCAAACTGTTCCTGCTCTTTTCCTGTGGAATAACGGACGTTTCGGAAAACCTGCACATTCCCGTTTCTGCGTGTGTTTTGCGTGTCAATATCAAAACCGCGCTCCTGAGCCAAATAGTGCCGACGGAGGTCCAACAATGAAATATGAGACGTCAAAGTATAATGATAACGTTTGCGGTTATTATTCCAGCCTCGTGCGGAGAATCCGATCGGCGCTGCACCGCTCCTGCTCCACCTCTCCGAGAGCGCGGATTTAGGATGAAGACCCAGGAGAGCGTCGTGTCACACGGACCAATCCTCACGTCTGTCATGTTTTAGTGTTTTAGTGCTTACTCTGTCTCAGATCTTCTCCATCACTCCTCATGCAGATCTTCACATTATTCTTTGGAGGCATAAGAGTTTATTATATAAAGATAAATACGTACATAACAGTTTATGAGCTAATGTCCTCATGCGAGTGTTTTCAGATCATTGATCCCACGAGAGGTTTCAGACCCATGATCCCACGGCTTTGCTCCTCTTTCTGACAGCTTAAAGACGTCTTCCTGAAGCGTGATCCGATGATCCGGTGATCGATAATCAATAAGTCAGGGAAGTGTGTGTTAATGAGCAGCAGAATGTGAGTGAGCTGTTCGACATGGATTTACTTTCACGTCGTGAAGAAAAAAAAAATGGCAGATTTGGTCAATAATCAGGTCAGAGCTGCTCGATTTCAATAACAAGCACGAATGCTTTGAATGCTATTGCGCTAAGAACGCGAGGATGATTTTACACACCGCGTCATGCACAGGATTGGTATTTAATGTTTAAATATGTGTTTATCTCATCTTCGCCTCGAGGACGCTGTTTGAGCAGAGATCATTTTTTTAGCATCTTTTTTTTAACTCCAGAGATAAGTGTGTCCAAGCTTTTCAACAAATCCTTCTGAGTGAAGATAAATGCAGCACAGTTGGGTGGCTTTGGTGTGAAGAACACAGTCAAATGATCTAAATTTAGAGAAAGAGGAAAATAAAGAAGAATAAAAAGGGGATCTGGCCTAACCTAGAACGCTGTGAAGGTCTAGTCACTACTTGCGGCTCGCGAGCTGAGCATGTGTGCAGACGTTTTATTATTTCTTTTATTATTTGGAATAAACATTAAAACGCTTCAGAATGTGCAAAACCCGTGGACTGTTTCCATTCACGTCCATAGAGGAGCTTAGAAATCGGTGCATATTTAGATATTTAGCATCAGGATACAGTCAAATCCAAAACTAATGGCACCCATGAAAAGAATGTAACGAGACAAGAACTGTAACGAGATAGCAATCCAAATCCACACACGGATGGCTGGAGCACACAGAATCATGCATCTGCGTGCGGGTTTACAGACTTTTAACAAAGCTAAGAACTGCAAAGAACCCGAAATGTTCTGCATGGAGAACCTGGAGTGGTCCTACGTTCCCCGAAAGATCTCTCAATCAATAGATATTACCAAGAAGCTGTTTTTTTTTTCCAGGGAGTGCCAAAACTTTCGAAAAACAAGCTCAAAATGTTAATGTCGATGCATGTATCATTAAATAAGGGGTGCCAATAATTTTAAGGAAGCAAGACACACACACACACACACACACACACACACACAGCAGTAGCGTAGCTGAGGGAAATGTTTTAGTGGCTCAGTGTTAATAGCTTCACTGGCATATTAGCAGACACCAGCATCTGAACAACTCCAAGCTAATAAAGTGTGTGTGTGTGTGTGTGTGTGTGTGTGTGTGTGTGTGTAGGACTGCAGTAATTACCCAGTCTGGGACATCAGTATGGTATTTATGAATACACCACACATTTACACACACACGGGTGGGCCGTACTGTGATTAGCATTCCAGCTGCACGCTCAGTCCGTGTCCCGCTCGGCCTGATAATCAAACCTGACATTAGCATTTTATTCTCGTCTTTCTCTCGCTAAAGGGGCTGAGGATGGAGGCAACGGAGGGCTGTGACATTGATAATCATGACACCTCGTCGCATCGGGTGGATAAATACACCGCGCGGGCACGACGGCCGGGGAAGCGTCACAGAGCAGGCGCGAGAAATATGGAGCTGTGAGATTGCATCGATCGGAAAAGGTGCAATCAGCGAGCTAGCGCGTCCCTTTAGACTAAGCGAGCTGCATGCGCCGATCTATGAAAACAGAGTCATAAAGCCATCGGAGCAGCAAAGATACACAACGTGAGGTGTTTTCCTTTAGCATGCTAACACACACACACACACACACACACACACAGGAATCCACAGCATGACTGTGACCACCTGCACTTCCCTTCAGGTTTCCCTTGTAGCATCCAGCCCATTAGCAAAACAATAAAAAGAACATCAGATCGATTTTATCGACGCCATTTTAACCTTTATTGTAGCAGCAACTCCCAATGAGCTTATTTCCGGGAGACGCATTTTCTCCGAATGTTAATGCTAATGATATCATACACAATCTCGCGATCACACGATCACACAACTGATACAACTGGTGTGTGAAATTCTCAACAGTTAAAGAAACAGCTAAAATGTCCTAAAACGTGGCGTTTGCGGGAAAACCTAATCCATCCGATCAAAGAAGACGGATATGCTTGTTTTGCATGTTTTGCAGTGGAGCTACGACACTAATGTAGCTAACAAGAAATGGAAGCTTATGGCTAGCAGTTTAGCATTCTGTCAGACAATGACTTGCGTCTAACTGTTACTGTGCCATAACTAATGATTAAAATAACAAACAGAAAAAAGGAGAGAGAGATAGAGAGAGAGGGAGTGATAATATATGAACAACATAGATAGATAGATAGATAGATAGATAGATAGATAGATAGATAGATAGATAGATAGGAGTTCAGACAGTAAACATGAGTACGTGCGTAACCCGTCTCTGAATACGAGGAACTTTCCCTACATAAATATTGATGTATCTTTTATCATAACGTTTCGATGGAAATGATTTTCTGTCGTCTCAGACTAAATCAGAAGCAGGTGTCTGATCAAAACTTCAGAACAAGGACAGCTATCACTCACACACACACACACACACACACACACACACACACACACACACACACACACACTGTGTTAGTTCGGAGGTCGGCCTGTTTGGGCCTGATATCCATTAAGGATTCATGATTCATCTGGATCTCGTATTATAAAGTCCTGAATTTTTCATGCAATCCTTCAACAGTGAGAAAAAAAAACGAATAATAGTACACATGGAATGGAAATGAAAAGGCGTGTGGAGCATTCGCGAGTTACAGAACCGTTCCTTCAATTCGGACACCAGGACAAGACTGCGGAAATCAGCAGGGGGTTGGCGAGGGAGCGTGTGTGTGTGTGTGTGTGTGTGTGTGTGTGTGTGTGTGTGTGTGTGTGTGGGTGGGTGGTGGAGTTTTGTCTCCACACTCTCTGGGTGATTTTTCTCGACTCGTCCTCGCAGGATCGTTAAACAGAAATAATTCATTTGTGATAAAGGTCAGAAGCACAGCCGAGGCGTCTCCGAGTCAGACAGCTCGACTCGGGTAAAATTCATACTACGATGATGATGGTGATGATGATGATGATGATGATCTCGCCAAATCCACAGCACGACCTCACACGCTCTTAAACCTAAATTCCGACAATAGGTGTGTCGATGACGTCATCAAAAAGCGCCACCTCATCGTGAAGCGACTGGATTGATCCATATACATGAACTTCGGCATGTAGCTGAAGGTTATTTATCAGGCGGCCATCTTGGATAATTTCCTCCTTAAACGATGAATTAAGCATGAAAAGGAAATTATAATGTAAAGATGAATGTTGAAGGAAATCTCCACCCTGGAACACATTCATCTGCTCTGAGAGGGAAGCAGGCTGTTATAGGGTTCCTCAGAGAACCTTCCAGCGTTCTCCAAGCAGGACAACTGTAGAAGAACCATAAGGGTTCGAAAACGAATTTGTTGTAAATCCTGTTACTACATAGTTTGTCTTAGAACTGGAGATTTTTATTTTTTTTTTAATTTAAGTTATATTTTTCCCTAGCTATATCTTTATTTGTAGTTCTAGAAAGCATATTTATTTATTTATTTACTTATTTATTTATAAAAAACCTTATGTTATTTGGAATTATTTACTCCCTACACCAACAATATTGCGTTTAATTATAAAGCCAATTCTGTTGCTCGCTAAATTTTACTTAGTTATTTATTAAATCCTGTGCTATTTATTTCTCCCTGAAAATTCGTGATTTTATTTATTTATTTATTTATTTTTTCATTAATTCTCCTTAGCAGTACCTCTAGGTACCACTGAGGGTGTACATACATTTGAGAAACACCTGTAAGGTCGCTAGTTAACGAGGGATGCTGTTCTGCTAGTCTCTTTCCTGCCGGATAACGTTAAAAATAAAAATAATAAATGAATTATAGGAGGAAATGAGGTCACGGGTTGCTGCGTATGCATTAGATATGAAATCTCTGACTGCACCATTACTTCTGGGACACTCGGCATATTAATTAAAAATGAGTTTTAATCACACTGCGTTAACCAGAATCCTTTTTACGAATAGTTTAAATTAAAGAAGCTCTTTTATTTCCGCTTCTGAGAATCAGATTCGTTGTTCATCCCTGATTGAATCGGCGTGTTGAGGCGAGCTCCTGCATCACGATCTAATTCATATCACTGGAAAAAAACAGTCCATGAGTCTGTATGAGCAGGAGGAAGAGGAGCACATATGGAAATAATAAATTGATAAATGAATAAACACTCTTGGCTGCTAGTCCAAACACCGCCCGAGAGCAGATTTTAAATGGGACATTAAGAGATAAACAAGTCAATAGCAGCGCCGCCGTTTCCCCTCTTCAGGAAGCAGGGAGATATTTCTCCTGGGTTTGGAGCCTCTTTTTATCTACTGAGGGAAAAAAAAAATCAAATAATTTGTGCACAATAAACCGAAATTCTATTCTAGAGAACAAAAACACATGAAGAATAAACTGTTTAAGCTCAAAGTAGTCGCCAAAAATGAAAAGACGAGTCGATGTGCTTTAGCTCTGCACCAGAGCTCCGTTGCTAATGTTGCTAACGAGTACTGAAAGTCTATAGCCACCAGTTTAGCATCGTCTAACCATAAGGCAGTGATCTTATCACCTCAGCTCACTCAAGTCGCCTAATTGTTACTGCTGGTTGCCATGGTTACACCTAGCTAGTAGTAGCTAGGAGGAATAAAACCCATCAGCGCATGAGTGTGTAACTCCTCGGATCCCACAGCAATCTGCCAATGAGTACAATTTTATATTTATTTAAAAAAATGACATTATACTATTAAACATTAGACACGTTTACATTTTCAGGTAAGTAAGGACTCACACTGTGTGTGTTGTGCTGTTACAGGAAAATCATCAACTACAGGCTGGTGTGATGAAGCCGAGTTACTGTCACCACCCCGGAGTTGATTATTTTCCTTTAACAGCACGTCCCCGCGTGTGTTATTCCTCTTACATCATGGCACTTTACCAACAGTTACAAGTTTTCTTTACTAAACCACACCACGTCATACTTTTTATCCATTTACAGTTACGTTTAACGTCATGGAGCGTCCGTTAAACAAATTCTCACTTACGTTATAGCAGCTATGAACGATCGTTCCCTCACCTCGCATTTTTTCATTTCTCTTTAAGTTCATAAAAAAAAATTTAAAAAAACGCAGCTTTTTACGTGTGTTACAGAAAAACCGCAACGAAGCGTAAACTCATCTGTCCTGAAGAAATCAGAAATCTTAAACTTACAGCTTTACCTCTGACTGTTACAAAGCGCTGACACTGGAGACTCCTTCCATACATGTTATATAAACACTCATCTCCTCACGGAAAATTTCACCTTATCAACAATCACACACCTTTTTTAAACCCGTTGATGTGGAGCGTTCGCCGTTCATGAGCCTGTGATCAGTCAGGATCCAGGATTCAGCGCCGCTTCTACAACAACAAGTTTAAACCAAGTGATGTGTGTTTTTTTCATAAATGATTAAGTAAACAGATTTAGACTTCAATGTAGCCACTTTAGAGAGCAAGACCACACACACACACACACACACACACACACACTTGACTCACTGCATTGTACAAAGCTGACCGAGCTCGAATTTAATCAATGACGGACAACCTTGTCTCAGTAGCTGCACACACACACTGAGCGAGGGAAAAAAACACTCGTCTTTTCAGCTGGAGAAAGAAAGAGAGAGAGAGAGAAGGACAGAGAGAGAGAGGGGGGGGACAGAGAGAAAGAGAGAGAGAGGGACAGAGAGAGAGAGAGAGGGGCATAGAGAGAGAGAGAAAGAGAGAGAGGGACAGAGAGAGAGAGAGGGGCAGAGAGAGAGAGAGAAAGAGTGAGAGGGACAGAGAGAGAGACAGGGACAGAGAGAGAGAAAGAGAGAGGGGCAGAGAGAGAGAGAGAGAGAGAGAGGGACAGAGAGAGAGACAGGGACAGAGAGAGAGAGAGAAAGAGAGAGAGGGGCAGAGAGAGAGAGAGAGAGGGGCAGAGAGAGAGAGGGGGGGCAGAGAGAGAGAGAGAGGGGGACAGAGAGAGAGAGAGAGAGAGAGAGAGAGAGAGAGAGAGAGAGAGGGGGACAGAGAGAGAGAGAGAGAGAGAGAGAGAGAGAGAGAGAGAGACAGAGAGAGAGAGAGAGGGACAGAGAGAGAGACAGAGAGAGAGAGAGAAAAAATAAAAATAGTATTAAAAAATACTCCGAATGAGATCTGCCAGGACATGTTTGGTGTCTGACGTTTGCTTCTTTACTTCTGCACTGGAGCTACGATGCTAATGTTGCTAATAAGTCCTCGTTAACATTAACCGTATAATATGATATATGGGAACACTGATCTCTGCAGCTTCCTTCCAAGCTTTATTTCTCTTCCTAATGTCTCTGTACACATTTAATGAGAGGCGGTATGGGACAGGAGAAGATAAAACCACGCTATCGGGTTTGTTTTTTTTTTTGCATTAAATAGGAAATGGGAATTAACTGCAGGTAGGAACTAAACTTGCGAGTGGGGAACTGAAGAAACGTCGGAGCACACGCACCGTAGGATTGGTCAGAGGATTCATTCCAGCCAATCGTTTGAATTTGTTGCTTTAGCACATCATACGTAATTTGCTTAGAATTGAGAAAATCTCAATTCAAAGGTTGCTTCTGTCTGAAATCCGTGTCGTGTCGTGTCGCTCTGTAATCATGACGCCGTGCAGAGAAAATAAACCTAAGCTTTGTCACTTGCTAGACTGAGAATGGGATTTCACTGGAATGATAGATTCACATAAACAAAAGCAGGAGATGCTAATCCATACAAGCGACTGAAAAAGTCCTCCGCTAGGCCGTTTCAGGTCCTTTTACCTCCTGCTGCTTTTCAGTTTCCCTGCAAGTATGAGTGAGTAAAACGCAGAAACGAGATGCTTAGAGGAACAGTGAGAAATGGAGGATGCAGCGAGAGACGAAGAGAAAAGAGAGCGAAATAAAATGCCAGCGGTTATTTATTTAAACGCTGCCCTGTATACATATTTAATGAAATGCGAGACAGCAGGAACAAGGCCTTTGTGTGTAACTGCAGTCACACTGTGACCTCAACACTGCGTCGGAAAGGCATTCGAGTCGAGGAATATGTTCTAGTTTGAGTACACTCCAGTTAAAAAAAAACATGCGGCCACAAAACTTATTAATGGGCACGAAGCCAGAAACATGGCACAATAGACAAGCTGTCAGCCGGGTCCGGGGAGGCGTTAATGTGATCCTACAGCTCAATTGGACTCGGAGCAGCGACCCGGCATTTATTACAGTCACCGAGAACCAAGAAGGAGAGCAAGAGCAAGAGAGGAATAGAGAAAGAGAGAGAGCGAGAGAAAGAGAGAGATAACCTAGTGGTTAAAGCCTTCTGTGTGTGATCTACAGCTCCTGGCTAAAATAACACCCTGAATCGCGCACAATAAAAGCTCAAAAGAAGAGTAAATCAGACTGTGAGCCTCACAGAAACTGCCTCAAGATGGAGATTTAAACATCCAGACATCTAAACATGTTTATTTCTGCTGCTCTGACGCTAATCCTGCCGTGATAGCATGAAAAAGGAATACTTATGCACCATGAATTGTTATATTCAAGCTAACGGATGCTTGAGTGCCTTCAGATCTACTTCAGCTTCAGACGGATGTTAAAGATGGCTATGTTTGTGTCTAGCTTGCAACTAGCCTGCTAAATCATTTGCTAATACGTTCCCTAGCATCCACGCTTTAACATAAATTCATGATTTCAGTCCTCAGTTGGATTAGTGGCTACAGATGGATGCTGAAGATGACAGTAATCATCTCTTGTTAGCAACTAGCCTGCTAATTCCTCTGCTAATACCCTCATTAGCATCCGATGATCAAGATTTCAGTAACATCAAGCATATATATATATTGATCAGAATGTAGACAGTTCTTTACCTCTTTAGCTTTTATGTTAGCATCAGTCAAATGTTGGATTAGTGTTCGCAGATGGATGACTGTCTTTGTCTCTCGTTAGCAAGTAGGCTGTTAATTCTTCTGTTGGAATCTTCCTTGGCATCCAAACTTCAACTTAAATTGATGTAAATGTTCTCAAGCTCCTTTAAAATCTATTTCCTCTTAAGCAAAATCATGACTTCAGTCACAAATTGGATTAGCGGTCACAGATGGACACTAAAGATCACAGTCTGTGTGTCGTATTAACAGCTATCCTGCTAATTCCCATGCTAATACCATCATTAGCATCTTTTCTGACATGGTGCATATTCATTTAAAGAATGAATATTGTTTAAAATAAAGTTATCCATGCTAACAGGAAGTCAATTTCTTCAGTTTAAAAAGAAAAAATGATTGCAGTCATGAGATGGCTTAGCAGTAAATTTATCTCTCTTGCTTTCAACTATTCTGCTAATTCCTCTGCTAACACCCATCTTCAACTTTTCAGTCACATCTGCCATGAAAAACATTGTTAAAGCATTAACTCAGTCACAGATTGAATTAGTGGTCACAGATGGATGCTAAAAATGACCTTCCTTATTGCTGGTTAGCAACAAGGCTCCTAATCTTCTGCTAACACCCCGATTAGCATTCAGTCTTTACCATTTCAGTCACATCAAGCTGTAAGAGCATAAATGTTGGTCAGAGTAAATGTATTCATGCTAACGTGGGGCTGCTTTTTAACCTCTTCGTTTATTTTATTTCAATATCAGTCACAGGTTGGATTAGCGCTCACGGGTGGATGCTGAAGATGATTGTGTTAGTTATGTTTGTTGGCAACTAGCCTGCTAATTCCTCAGCTAGGACTTTCCTTAACATACAGACTTTAACGTTTTAGTCACATCTGACAAGATTACTGAAAAAATACTTATTGTGAGTCATAAGATTTTATAGCCACATTATGCTACTTTAGATCTACTTCATATTTAAATAAAAGCCTGAGTTCAATCATAAATTGAATTAACACTCACAGATGGATGCTAATGATGACCGTCTTTGTCGCTGATTAGCAACTAGTCTGCTAATTCCTCTGCTAACACCCTCATTAGCATCTAATCTTTAACATTTCAGTCACCAATCTGCTAATATTGCCCTGATGCCATTTAAAGAAAGATTGTCATGCTAACGTGCATTTTTTTTTTTTCATTGAGATCATGATATGTTAGAAATTAGGCTAATTATTTGTTTGCTAATACCCTCCTTAGCAACCTAGCTTTGATACTTGAAGAATTCTTTATCTGCCATTACAAACAATTGTAATGAGTTAAAATAAAGTTATATTAATCATAGCGTAATTAGTGCTCGCAAATAGATGCTAATAGATGTGACATGTTGAGCTAGTATGCTATCTAGGTGTCTAGTTAAGCTTTTATAATATTCAGTTTTGTAGAACAGTGGTAGCTAGCTATTTATCTAATTAATTTAGCTACTTCTCATTGTACATCCAGCATGCAAGCTACATGAAGGCTAGCTATTTAAAAAAGCTACATGCAGGCTAATATATATATATATATATATATATATATATATATATATATATATATATATATATATATAAGATAAATAAAATAAAAATATATAAAAAAACTATATAAAATAAAAAAAACACAAACCAAAACAC
>CM074969.1:1007593-1022428 GCA_037577455.1 Pangasius macronema | reverse complement strand
TCATGATTTATTACACGAGTCCATTTTTAGGTGATTAATTTATAAACATCATTCATTTATCTTTCATGTTTTTTTTTTAAATCTATTTTCATATCTTTAATCTTTACAACTGATTCTGATTTACTTTCATGTGATTATACAGAAATGATTCATTACAAACACTTTATTCTGATAAACACTTTATTTATTTCCACGTTCATTATTCAGATGTACCCGTATGACCCATTTCATTCATAAGGCATCATACGCATTGTTATGGCTATTTATGGAAATATTTTCCACATCATAGTGATCTTAATGATGCGTTATGAATGATCCATCATGCGGTACGTCAGCAATGCCGAAGCAAACCGGCTGATTCTTATCAGTGATGTAATGTGGAAAGTCTGGCTATTATAACTATGGGTTTGTTAGACAGTGTTACACACACACACACACACACACACACACACACACACACACACACACACACACACACACTTGTGCACAGTCCCTTAGACGAGTCCCTCAGCTGAACCGCTCATTTGTTAATGACACACACTCGGGGCATCTATCGATCTTCCTCTGCCACTAATTAACAGTGCACTCGTTAAAACGTTTGCATTGCGTGGTGAGTTAGCATCGCTCGGTCAGCGAGCAGGTGATTCGTCCTCCTGCGTGCTTTAGATCGCTGTTATTTGGCCTGCCGCAGTTTTCACCGCGCTCTTCAAGGACGATGTCTGACTTAATTAATGAGCGTTTAGACAAAAGCACAATTATCAACATGCCTTAAGGACACGGCCGACATCTCGATACATCTCGCTAGCTCGCTTCAACTGCCGCCCAAACACCAGCAATAAATCTCTAACCAGACCATAATCACTATTTTTGTTTGTTTTGTTTTGTTTTTTTCTGCTAGGAGGAAACGTTAAGGTGGCCGTAGCGGACATGTTCGTGCTCTGAACTTTAACTGAGGTTAAGGAACGACAAAAATGAATAATTCTTAACAAAACTAATTTAAGCAAACAGAAAGTCATTAAAGTCATTCGAGGCTCGTAACAGCGCGTAGCATTTAACCAAACACAGCGCACGCGCTTTAATAAAAATACACAGCAAATCAGCAAAGACGTGCGCAAGACGTGCTTAATATTACGAACATCTTTAGCTCTCAGAGTTGCGAAGTTAATTTAGTTAACACATAACTCGAAGAAGATTATATCAGTGTAAAAAGATGGAGCTGTGACACGTTGCTATAATGTCCATGTCACTAAAATAAAATAAGTTTGTAAATGTGTGTGTTTCAGTTTAAAAACTTTAATATGGCTGCCATTATTTAGCTTTTACATATTTTACTTAAGTGGAAATTCCGCGATTCATTTAAACACATTGATCCAGGAATTATTTAGTTTTCGGTGTAGCTGCTACGTTAGCATCACGCAAACCCGCTGTTGTTTGATTCGATCTTCCTTTTATCATCATGTCATCCCTAACTTCTTCGCTCATCCTGTTTTTACTGGTTTGGTGGGTTTTTCTTTGGAAAGTCCGACGTCGAGCTTCTCAGTGATGATATATTTCAGCTCTGTGACGGAATCATAATATATCGAGAGTTCGACTTTATCTATAGGATGTAACTAAGTCACTGTCCGTGTTCAGATTTGCAGGAGGCGGAGTTTGCCTAAAACAGAGGAGTGTCTCAGTCACGCCTGACTTTTACGATGATCCTCGCGTGACATCGGCTCGGGCGAGGAGCGCCATTAACTCCAGCGCCCTGTCTGACAGTTTGACGTAAGCACCATAAACCACAGCGCCGCCGAATTCCGGCTTGTGATTGGTCAGAGAGGAGTTGATTGATTCTGCGTAACAGCGGCTCTGACAGTAGTGCAGCTGCAAACCACAGGTTTATATCACGTCCTAATACGCTACGGTTTCTATAGTAACAGCACCGGGATCTAAATCTCTGGGTTCATTATTAACTGTAGAGGAATTTAATTAAGAATGTTGTTCATGTAAATTACACGTACATTTTCATTAAGGACAAATCTGAAAGTATTAGCGCCCTTCACCATGCGCTCGTGTTTGTTCCGCCTGCGTTCAGTCGAACCTGCAGAATAACGAGCGCACCTGTATTTTAATCACGTACGGCATCGCTGCACGCCTCATGTACGCATTAGTGAGCGGGGACGGTGCGGGATCTCCGGGGCCTCTGTCGAGCGAAATAGAGAAGTACGCAGCCTGAAACAATATCAACACTAAATGTGAAAGTTGACATAAAGCTAATGAAGCAGCGCGAGCAGCTTGCGGGGCGTAGCAGATCACTTCAAAGCTCCGAACAAACTCTTTCCTGAAGGTGAGAGACAATAAAGTGGATCCACTGGCATGAAAAACACTCAGAGAATGTTTAGAGAACATTAATGGTACCTTTGGATGCACTTGAGGAAAAACACACAGAGATGCAGCAGTGCTAAACTGACCTATCGCAACGTCTCTACAGCTTTACCTCTATAGGAGATGAATATTCATGAATATGCAAATTAGAAGCTATCATAGGTTCAAACTGAGCTCATATTTAACATTTACTTCTGAGAAGGTCTTTTTACTAGAACTTCAGGCTACAAGCCCGAGAACCTTCTTACAAACTCAAGTGTTCATTAAGGATGGACGTGATTCTATATTTAATAAATCTCAGTAACCGGTGTGCTGCTGCTTCGCAATTTCACAGGTTCTTACATCAGAATATAAATTATAGCACAAAGAATAATGGCATAAAACTTTGTAAAAAAGTAGAAATGAAACTGTAAACACACTGTTTGAAAAACAAACAAATAAGAAATAATAATAATTTAACAAATAAACTGTGTCTTTTAATGGCAGGAATAGTTTTACACAAATTTAGTACCTGCCCTTCAATCGTACAAATTTACACAAAGTGACTTTCAGGCTTCAGCAAATTAATAAGTTGATTTGCATTGACTCCGCCCCCTCTGTATCTCACATTTTTAGGTAGAATTGCTGAAAATGACACGTTTTTTTATGGCAAACACGTAAAATAGATGTTTCTTTTTTCACTCATGTGAAAGAGGCAATCCCCGTGAAACCCTGCTAGTAAATCTACATGTACATTTTTTGCATTTTATTAGGTTTGTACGTGTTTCACGCATAAACGTTTAGTAAATCACGTGTTTGAGAGAGTGGAAAAGGTCTCCTGAAGGCAACAAGCTGTACATTAATCATTTCCCTCGTTACAAAATCAAATAATTCGTTATTAAATAAAAGGAATTTAAACTGATGAAGGAATAAGTAATTTATACATCATGAACATATTCACACATTTTTGTAAACCTTTTTAAGATTATTTTCATTAAATCGACTAAAAGCTAGCTAGTTAGCTGGATCAAAGGTTCAACCTTTATATTATAATTATATAATATAAATGCTAAAAAACGACTTTCTCACTTTCTAGCTGTGGATATTAGCCAATTAGCTTGCTAGCAAATTTGTATTAATACATGAACTCCACTCTTTTGTGTTCTGTTTATTTATTTATTTATTTATTTATTTATTTATTCATTCATTCATTCATTCATTCATTCATTTATTTATACTTATGAAGTGTATTCTACCAATTATGCAATTAAGAAATAATTAATAATTAACAATAGGTTATACATTTTTAACACATTTTTCAATATAGGAAAGTAGTATTTGTAAATATTATTTGAATTAATCAAAATTAAATAAATGCTAGCTGTTTATGGGAAAAATGATAAATGTGCATCACTTGCTGCACAATGTAACAAGAAATAGACAATAAGTTAAAAACTGACATTTCAAACCACATACACGAGCTTCATCAGACACGAAAACAACTTAAACGTTCACAAAAATACGATTTTTAACTTGTAGCTTCATCCTGTGTGTTTCAGTCATTTAGCTAGCAAAGTCGTTATACAAATCTTAGCTTATCATTAGCATGCTAGGCTATTCCAGTGAAGTGAACAGCTGAAAACTTTTGCTTTCTGTTTATGGATTAAAAAGAATTAAAGTGAATTATGGATTAAATTAAATTGTGCCATTTCTGGGATTTATTTGAATCAGAAGAACAGGAGACTGTTAGAACAGCGCTGCAGCTATTCGAGGCCTGCTTTAGCATCTTCACCTCCACACCGCCGCACATCCACCTGATTAAATATTCTACAGCTGACGCATTTTATTTTTTTGTCCTGCAACAGCAATATTTTTTCTCTCCACCTTTAAGACGACCTGCGCTGAGCCCAACGCTCCTTATTAGCGGGGAACAATTTGGCTGGCTGAGACACGGCGGTAATTAAAATCATGATGTTTTATGGAAGGCCCACAGACAGAAGCTCTTCCAGACATCATTTGCCCTTTGTAATGCACTCCTTCACTCCCTCCCTCAGTCTCTCCCTCTCTCTCTCTCTCTCTCACTCATTCCCTATTCTGCCCTGTTACTCATGCAGGTGTCGGACTTACATTTTGAATGGCACATGAATACTAATACGCCGTTGTAATAAGATCTTTGAAGTGCGCAACACACAGCCGCCGAATCATAATGCGCAAATCCCCCTTTGAGTCTCGTCTCACCGGTAGTTTTTTTTTTCCCCTCGCTTTCTTTCCCACTTTCCTCCTTTTCTACCTTTTGTTCTCATTCTCTCTCTCTCTCTGTCTGTCTCTCTCTCTCTCTTTTTTGCAGAGTCTCTCTTTTTTCCAAGCTGATGTTTTTCAATGTGCACGGTCTGTTTTGCTTAGATTCCCCCGTGCATCCTTCTTTAAAATTCATCCCTCTCTGAAGGCGAGCCGACTGACTCCATTATGTCTTATGGGACGCCACGAATTTCCAAACAGCTCACAGAGAGCGGCTTTCTGTGGGAAAGAAAAAGAAACAGGACCCACTGGGAGGCCATGAGATTACTGGGATAACCAAAAAAAAAACATGCTTTGCAGGCTGGATGGGATGCAGGTCGGATTCCTGCAACAGAATTCCCACCGACTTATGAATTATAACCACAGATCTCCATATTAGAGACCCAGATAACTGATGATGTCATTCAATCCACAGTAGTGTGAAGCTTCTCCTGTACGTGTGATGAAAACATTCTCCGCTAACAGGAAATACTTGAAAGAGGATGTGGACGAAATTCCGGCAACACCCAGTTGATTATTTATGCGTCCATGTAAAATGTTTCATCAGTTTAAAAGTTATGAAAATGATCGATGTTAGCTTGTGCTCGTATCGCCTAACTTTGTTGCCAGGAAATAATCAAATCAATGGAGGACCGACTGAGCCTGCTGGACACCCGGCCTGGCCACTAGGGGGCTCTCGATGAGGACGTGAATCCTGCGATTACGCCGTCACATACAACGCGACATGCAGAACACGAGCCAGTGAACGTCAAGACACACGATTTAAAATGAACTGTGAAATGTGGTTAGTGTGTGGGTCTAAATTTGTAACAAATGAGCCATGAATTAGTCCTAAATGTTTTTACCTGAAGCTGAATAATTGGATGATGAAACAGGGATAACCGTAAACCCACGGCAAGTGTGCCGATTAAAAGAAAACTTACAAATGAAAAAAAAAAAAAAAAAACGGACCAAAGAAGATTCAACACGCTGTCGCTGCTAGCCGTTCAGTCAGAGACTGTTAAAGAGCCGGACTATTTGGTTGATGAGTTAGTTAGGAGAAAAGCTAAAGAAGAGAGGTCAGAGAGGTCGGAGAGGTCGGAGAGGTCAGAGAGGTCGGAGAGGTCAGAAAGGTCAGGGCTCAAGGTTTACTTTAAAGTCCCTGTTACGTTGACAGTCCTTGAAGTAACGCATGTTATTTATTTACAACAGTGAAACAAACAAACAAAAAAAAAGAGGTCAAAATCTGTGTAAATCCATGTGTCTATAGGGGGGCACTTACTTTTAGGACACACGGTACATGTCATTGGTGCTGTGACATTGGAACTCTTTAAATCTTTAGACGTGTAAGATTGATTATTATCAAATTCCAGCTTCACAGCCTTCAAAAGCGAGCATGAGGAAATTCCTAACAAAGACAAATGTCAAAATATATTAAAAAGACATCAGAGCTTCACGGGTCCAAAGGCATCTGCTTGGTACAAACGCCAGAGTGATTCTGTTTTATGGCTGAAATATTTATCTTCATTTCAGATGCGTAGAACCGGAAGTGTTTTTAAGGCCTGGTGAGAGGAAGATCAGGGCGAGTGAATATTGTGATTAATGCTGGTAAATTGCCTTGACCATTATTTTAACTGTGCCTTTTGTTTTGGTCGTCCTGCGGATCTGTTTTCCTGCATTAATAACCACCGCCGTCGGACAGAAAGTACTAAAACCTGATGTTTCACAGACAGACTTAACAAATGTGCAGGATTTCTCGCAGTTCGGAGAGACAAAGAAAAGTGGAGAGAAAAAGTCCGGCGTAATGTACTCCCTCCAGGGAGCAGTGGGCTTCACTAAAGAGGTCTCCATTTTATTACGGACGGCTCCGTCTCGCTCGCTCTCAGACTGATGAAATGGCCCATTGATCAGGAGAAGAGTTATCGATCGATACTTTAGGAAAGAAACAATCACCTGACACCCAACAGCAGACACGCAATATGACACTAACAGCTTGGGCTTTTATAAACCTGAGGCTTTTCTCTGCTGCTGTTGTCCCAGATTTAACACACGGCTTCTATGGAATAAAAAAATTACATCAATATCATCTTAACTTCATTTTCAGAGAGGACAGTGTTGCTGTATAATGCTATATAACCTCACAGCGGGGTTCAGTTAGCGGGGGAAGCTAACTCTTATTTTTAAAGGATGAGAGAGAGTTTTTATCTGTTTGGAGTTACCCTTGATGCCGTGCAAACAAGTTGGTTCCTGTCGTCAGTTACGCTAAAGCAGCTATGAACAGCCGTTCCCTTTGAATGGTACAAAGTGCTGGGACTGGAGGCTCCTTCCATAAATGTTCAGTTAGATAAACATCTCCTTACAGAAAATGTCACCTTACCAGATCACAAGAGTGGTCACGTTTTTAAATGTAAACAAAAATTGAAGAATATATAACTTTAAATCATTAAGCATGTCCCAGTACTAAAGATATCATGCTGAGATATGCTTAAATAATAGAATGAATAGAATATTGTCACAGATTGATAGCATGGAGTTTTTCAATAAAAGTGAAACACATGAGAATGAAGACTAGCACAACGTAACACATAAACACAAACTAAACAAGCACGGGATGTACATGAGCATGGCGTGGATACGACGACGTACAACAACGCTGCTTGCGACAGACACCAGGCAGCGCCGTACAAACGTGACTTATATACTGGTGCTCGTTGTGCATAAATGTAGTTCAGGCGTTCATGATCATGTGACTTGGTGCGTGACGTGAACATGTGGAGTTTAAGTTTAAATGCTGTTTGTTTTGCAGTGTCTCTGTACCAGTGTTATTGTGTAGAGGTGTGAGTTGTTTGGCCAGCAGGGGGCTCACACCCCTCCTCTTTCCCATCGCCCTGCTCACAGCCAGCTAAACACCATACTCGAGTCATGATACTCTACACACAGAAACCCAACAGTGTCCTGACTAATCTTATAACAGGCTTGCTGCGATAAAAAAAATTCATTTGTTTATATTGATTGAAAATGTTCAATAAGTCGATTTCCATTGCGCCGGCGGAAAGGAAAGCCAGTGTACTTGGAGAAAGGGTTAAATGAATTAAACATTCTGCTGAAACCTTCAGAATAAAAAGTGAAAAGAACCTAAGGTAGACACAGTCTAGAAGGTAGAAGTGTATACCAAGATTTACGAGCCAATGGCAAAATTCAATTATTAAAAAAAAATATTTCATGCTTACAGCTTTAGAATCCGGACTTTCATAAATAAACCACCAAAAAAAATATAAATATCTTTCGAAACTCAATGTAAAGTCTGTGTACTGCGCGCTCCCAGAACCCTGCAGGAGGACCACGCTATCCAAGTGCAGAAGTTGGCCTGAAAGTGCATCGTAAGCTGGTGGGAGAAATAAGATGAGCTTTTAGTGCAAACCCTTTAATCCTATTGATCCTAAATCCCGAGTCTCGAGTGAGGTTCTTACGCCACTCAGAGGGGCAACAGCGCTGTGTGTGATATCAGCAAACTGCACCTCTCGCCATCCTTTCCATCACTTCCTGCCACGGCTGTCTCTTCATCCAAATCCACTCCAACACTCCAACAACCCCCTCAACCACACAATGCCTGCCTTCGATAGGAAACCACACACACACACACACACACACACACACACGGATCTTCCCACTCTTTCAGTCAATGTCTAGACCTCAGGGACACTAAATGGCCACCGAGGGAACGTGTTTTTCTCCCAATGACTGAGCGAACAGGCGCAAATCCATAACAGGAACAAGTGTTAATGAGTTCAGCTCGGCTTTGATGTGCTGTAATGTAGATGAAGTCAGTCCCCATCATGCAAACATTAACTTCTTAACCTTATCTAACAGTTTTTCATTAACCTGGATAGCATTTAGGACTGCGATGGTACTCGGGCTCTCAAAAGATCACATGACCTCCTGTAGAGCTGGTCATCAATAGAGGAAGTTAAATCTACAGCCCAAGGTGATGACCTCGTGTCCTTTCCCTAATTCCAGTGCCAGTCATGAATAGGTCAGGTCAGAACAGCAGGGTTGGAGCGTCTTTCTTCTGTTCAGGTCAGGGACACCGCTTCAGTGAATCTGGATTATGTCAGGATATAAACATGCAGGTGTAGGTGCACCTTTCTAACATTTAAAAGTAATTTCTATACGCTACAGGAGATCTCAGACACAGTTCATCTTCTCTCAAACCCTCTCTCGGGGTCTTGACTGGAACCTGTCTATGCCATAACATAAAACATCCTCACCAATGACTCTTCAGTATGTTGTGAGATGCTCTACACTGCATCATCACTAAAACTCCTCCTTATACACATTCCTCCGACTGTATTACATCATAACTGTACACGCTACCAACAGTCATGTCATGACCAAACTCCGTCTAATTAGAGATGGCACTGATCTGATCCCCAGCGTCAGTACTGGTCCGATTCCAGCAAAAATTGATGAATCGGATATCAGAGAAAACATAACGAATCCCATAACACGAAGGACTTCAACCTGTACGAGCACAAGATCACTTTGGAAGTCAAAATTTGCACTGAGATCTACCACACTATACATTCCCACCAAGAGGAATGCCTTTTTACTTTCCTAACAGTGAAGCAGTTCATCTACCAGCACAGGATTCAGTAATCACAGTAATCCAGTTCACATATCAAGAGGCAACAACAGGAACAGAGACGTGTTGATACTGTTACTACAACATGCGCAGTTAGAGTGTACGGTTCGGATTATCCAGGCCACGGTGCTGATGTCTTGACTCATTTAACCAGTGAGATGGTTGTGCCTGAGCTCTCTCAGACAGGGCTTTAATTTGGAGCGTAGGTCGAGACCTCCAGCCTCGTGCATCGTTCAGGAGCCAGACGTGTGCGGAACTCGGACTTGATGATTTTCATTTGTGAAAAAGCGTTTGTAGCATCTCTACTCTTCTCGTTAACATCGCTGGACCGAGCCGTTAACACTCTTATTTGCAATTTTTATGTCGAGCTTTTTGTTTTTAAAGTCCATGAAAAATGCATCAGCAATGATAGTCATTGCTTCTTGTAAAAACTCACCGTTGGTGAAAGGGCTTCTGGTGCTCGCCAGGAGTCGGCTAACATGGAATCGAGCCTCGGAAGCAGCTTTAGCTCTCCTGGTGGGTTTTGTGAGAAGTCATTGCTGGGCTTTTAAAACCAATTTTAACTTTTGAACTCTTTTCTCTCGTACTTTGCTCATGGGTGGAAATGGATCCTTGAATTCTGGATGGCAAGAGGTGTGATGGTGCTCCTAATGAACCCTTTCTGAAAACGCTGAAATCTGGTGACATATCAAGCAGCAGACTTTCCTTTCAGCACCGTAAAAGCAAACCAGTTTTCCCATTAGGCATGGAAATGATATGTTTGCCTTCTTCAGTCGTGGCCTAATGGTCTGAGAGTCGGACTTGTAACCCGAAGGTGAACCTGAAGGTGGTGGGTTCGAGTCTCGNGCCCACTGCTCCGGGTGTGTGTTCACGGGTGTGTGTGTGTGTTCACTACTGTGTGTGTGCACTTGGATGAGTTAAATTCAGAGCACAAATTCTGAGTATGGGTCACCACACTTGGCCACAAAGTCACTTCACTTCACTTTTCTTACTATTCCAGGTTATAGCCGCAATCCACCTTTACTACATTACATCATAATTCAAACCCGTCCTTAAACATTACATCATCACTAACGCCCTCCAGTACACCATAAAGGAATCGATTCCATATACATGTTCACACCCTAACTTTCTACATCTCTGTCATAACCAAAACTTCTATCAAATATCAATGTTGAATATATGAATCATAAAAAAACCTCTCTCTGCACACTCGGCACATTATCTTAAATGAAATTAAATAAAATCCAGCCATTCAGTGTGTTGAGGTCCTTTATGATACAGGAATACCTGTTTATCCATCAATGCCGTTCACACTGCTTATAGTCAGGATGAAAGCAAGATAAAGTAGAAATAAAACACCTTAAAATACTTTCAGATTCTGCTGCTAGCCTGAAAAGCTGATTGGAGGCAACATGAGAGACTATTGTGAAATATTAAACACTATAATGGGATTAGAACAAGTGTTGGAACTGATAAACGGAGGTGGGAGGTAAAGGCGAGAAATAATGTTGTGTTTGTCCCCAAAACATCCATTTTTGTCTCGACATCCGTGGGCTCAGCATACGGCCCACTGTGGGACGAGCATCATGTCGAGAAAGTGACAGCTCCTTCATGGAGTGTAAACACATGTTTCTCCAACGCAGCACAGTCAAATCTAATTTAATACCGTGGGGACGGGCTTCCTCTCGCTGCCAGTCTGGAAGTTTTAGCTGCGCCTTTTAATGGGCTTTACTGTCGGGATCTCGGCCAGCAGCTGAGTGGATGCTCCTTAATTCCCGTCCAAATAGGTCACAAACAATACGAGCATTTCTCCTAATCGCCACGCTGTGATGTCGACCGTAACCACGGGAGCGTGTGATATACATGAATGAAGGATTGAAAACAACAACAACAACAACAAAAAAATGAAATCAAACCGAACAATAAATCATGACGGCATCAAACGGGAAAAAAAAAAAAAAAAATCTGAAAAAGGTTAGCGGCCGACAATCACAGCTACGATGAAACCACACGTGCTGAAAATCAATCAAACGGCGTCTGATGTCTCAGAGAAGCTCAGCCCTTTTGATGCTTTTGTTTTTCCGTCTGGCTGTCGACGGCGTAAAAGCCGAGTCTCTCGAAAAAGCAGCGACGCCGCATGAATAAAGCAATTGACTCCGAGTCCCACGCCGTGACTAATGGATTCACGGAAATCCTCTCGCTGTGGATTAAGAGAGGCAAGGTGTTAGCAGACTGCACTCACTAATGCTAATTAATAGCCATTTAAAGAGGACACTGACACACACGTGCATACACACTCCCGCCAAGTCAATTAGAGTGTGTGTGTGAGTGTGTGTGTGTGTGTGTGTGTGTGTGTGGGGTTGTTAGGTGGGGGGGGGGTTGTTTCTGGGGGTTTGCAAGACGAGTTATTACCGATTACTGTGACGTGTAAATTAAGACGCACGTCTTGACTCTCAGCCCTGAAGCACAGGAATGAAACGTGTCTTAGACGAAAACTCTCCTGTGTTTCTAATGAAAACACCCTTAAAGTCCCGAAATCAACCCCGGAGTCCGTTAGATTAGACGATAAAGTGCCACTGGAGGAAATAGACGTGAACATTCTGCTACTACGCTAAACACTTCTCACTAGAAACGCATTTAAGGTCATATATTAAGGACAGGTAGGTAAATAAATAAATAAATAAAATAACAAAAGAAGAAATAAAAGTGCTTTGATTAGAAGTGAATGTTTACAAATATCAACCAATTAATTAATTAATATATTTATTAATTAATTTATTTTTAATATAAACATGAGGTGAGTTTGGCTTTGCAGATTTTTATTATCGTTTTTATTTTATAAATCGATTCTATTTATAATTATTTCTTTACGTTTTAAGTTACATTTGCTTAATTTGTTTTCTTCTTCTTCCTCTTATTATTATTATTATTATTATTATTATTATTATTATTATTAGCCACATTTTATAATAAAGGTTTTTGGATGATCTTTTTTTCTCCACCCAGAAATTCTTCAGGCTGAAGATCCTTTTCGAAGGCAGTGATGCGATGCCATGTTGCTAGGATACTGCGCATGCTAACGGTTTCTGAAGCTAAAGTCTGTTAGCTGAGACGAAATAACAATTAATTCATTTTTCCGTAAACTGCGCCGTGGCTCTGTTGGGTTTTCAGATATTTTCCAGCGTCACACACGAACACGCGGCCGCAGCAGGAGGCCATCGTTAACATCCGGACAGAGGAGTCACTAAAAATAACGACAAAGGAGAAGAATTAAATGTCCAGATTTTAATATCATAGGATTTCACTCCGGACCTGTTCGTGTTTTCAGATTTTGTCCATATTTTAGTCTTGATATTCTAATTTAATTATTATTTTTTAAAATAATAATAAATAACAAAACCAACTGTCTGTGTGTTGCACCAGGATGGAGCTTGGGTTTTTAAAGAAAAAAAAAATTCATTACGTTCAGCCGTGTGAAGATTATTTCACCAGCTCCCTCAGGGATTTGTGTGTGTGTGTGTGTGTGTGTGTGTGTGGGAGAGAGAGAGAGAGAGAGAGAGAGAGAGAGAGAGAGAGAGAGAGTCATCTCTTGCACTGTCAAAAAACAATTTAAATTGGAAAGGTTCAGAACAGAGATAATAAATATTAATAATAATGGAATATTGCAAACTCTTCCTACTCATTAACATTTAATATTTGGAGGGTAATTTTTTTTTCTATTAGAAACAGGAGTTATTAAATAGCACAACTGTGAGGGGGAATGGAGGCGTGTGCATGTTCATGCCAAGGGGCAGGGAGATTTTGTGCAAAACACTGACACCCTGCTTTTACTGCTTTTGTTGATGTTGTTGTAGCAGAGACAAGTGAAAAGTGAAAAGTGACAAAAATAAATATGCAGAATTACAGTGTGTTTTTCCTCTCAAAAATATTTCCACTATAATTTCTAACAATAAATTCTGTAGTATTAACATTTATCCTCTAAAGTTAAACAGAAGTTTTGTTTTTATAGTTTGTCCTTACAGATGCTGTTTCCATCAGCAAACATTTAGATTCATATCATGAATATATACTACATATATATATATATATATATATATATATATAAAAATATATATATATAACTGCATGAAAACCTGGCAATGTCAAACCTAGTCATTTTGTTTTTGATTCTATAATAGTATAATAGTCTATAATAGTGTATATGGATCTCTATTACAGTTTCATCTCTTAACCACAGGGTGTCCTAACCCTTCTCCAGAACAATTTAATGATTCCATTATACAGATATTTAAATTAGCTCATAGCAAAGGGTCTCACTAAATCATTTTCTTTTTCTATAGCTACAGATATTATTTTTCATGCCTTATCTCCTTAAGCCCTTAACCTTTATGAAGTCATAATTCAGAGCAGTGGTTATTAATATTAAAAAGGCTGATAAGCTTAGAGGAAGCTAGGTTGCTTTCAAGCCATAACCATGTACCATAGTTCTCTCCAGTCCACATCGAATCATTAGACCATGCTTTTAGAGAAGGCATGATATCACATCAGTGCTCAGCCACAAGAACAGTGAACTGCTTCATGCCCCTCTTGCTTGGTTGGTCAAGCCCATTCAATCAGCCTATAACATCAGAGCAGCAAAATGGCATCTGCTCTACTGGAACATATCAGGGGCAAAGAGTATTCCCACACTTCAGATGAAATGATGGTATTAATTTAATCACCCTTAACATCAGATGGCCTGTCATGGTGTGTCTGGATTTTTCTGATACGCCACAGTCATCAGATTGCCCCCATTTGACCTGTAGAGTGAAGTGTTTGCTTTGGGAGTCCTCTACATCCAGCTTTGTGAGCCCATCATCACTGAGAGTTTCACTACAGTAACCACACGGGCTTTAGATAAAGTGTGCATATGCTGCTGTGTTATGGGTTTTCTTATTTAAATAGGCCATGAATCCCAACTGTTCTTATTATTCTTCAGTATAAATATCTGTAGCAGGCTTTGTAAAATAAAAAACAATAAATAAACTTTTACTAATATGCATTTTTGAAATACTGCACAACTTTTGAACATCTTTCTTATCTTTAAATGTCTAATAGTAGTAAGTCCAGATTCCATGTGTCATAATACTACTAAATAATCCTATAGCATACAAAAACCAACGGTTACTGAACACTCCATGGATTAAGCTGATATTTTGTAATTTTTGTTTTAAACTAACCTTTTTTTCTTTATACACAATAAGGTTTAGTACATACCCTGAGTACAAAGGGGAAAAAATTCATTAAAAAAATTGAATGAAATCACATTAAAATTTTGCATTTTTATAAATGTGTTATGGATATTCTCAAATAATTTGTATTCCACCCCTTTCATATCCTCTGACTAGTTATTAGATTCTATAACTTCTGATATTTGTATCTGCTTTACCCTTTTTACTTTTTTTTTAATTTTTTTCTTGATTTTGGCTTATATTTATAAATTGTTGCCTTGTTACAGGACTGCCTAGTTATACACTTTCCTATTTCCATTAAGATAAGATAAGATAAGATAAGATAAGATAAGATAAGAT
>CM074969.1:983425-997878 GCA_037577455.1 Pangasius macronema | reverse complement strand
AAGTGAACGATTCGTTAGCTGAAAGAGTCGACTCGTATCGGAGAGCTGATCCGATCTCCCTGACTCCGTGAAAAGACTTCGAATCGCCATCGCTACTAACTTGGATGAACTTTTTTTTTTTTTTTTTTCATAAACGACAGAAGCCGATGTGATCAAAGTGGAGAATGAAGAGCCTCTTTGTGAGCGATGATATCCATAAACAGCTATTGATGAGGAGGAATGTAAAGGCGAGTATGACTGATGGCTTTTTTTACTGTTGACCCGCTATAAAATTTACAATTCCAGTTGCACTTGGAGATAAATGGCTCCGGGAGTGTCTCTAGTGGGATATCAATCTCAATTTTTGTAGCCCGGATGCACAAATTGTCACTTTCTGCAGTCCAGGAGAATTGATCTACCCTCTCACTGACTGGAACACATTTATCAGTGTGTGTTGTCGTCGGTCTTGTGTTGGAAACATCGCTCTGATCTAACAGCGAAGGACACGCTGTAGTCGAGTCCCAAAGTGAGTTACAGCAGATGAAAACTATTCATAACTCAAGGATATGTTATGTAAAATACAGCCAGATCTGTTCTGTAGTTGTCTGAGACATCCTTGTGTGACATTTAGATTTTGAAGATGATTTTTTTTAATGCAAATTAAAACGATCCAAAAATCTAACATCACACAACAATCTTTTCCAGGTACATAGATCTTTCCTATAAAAAAAAATCAGAGTTTAGTTTCTTTAACTTAATTATCTTTCTTTATCTTTTGCACCAAGAACAACAACAAGGATAAAAGTCACCAGAAAGAAAAAGCCTAAATAGTGTGAGGAGGAAACAAGGAACAGGTGAAACTAATCAGCACAATACCTACAGGTTAATGACAACAGGAAGCTATGACCAAATAAGGAAGATGGAAAACAAAAAGAGTCATACAGAGTACAGGAGGCCATCGGGGTCAGAACTGTGGCTTCTCAATGGGTCTTTGGATCATAAAAGGAGTTTTGGGGCTTTTATTTTTATTTTTTCAGGTTCAGGAAACAGTGATGCTAATTTAAAGGTTTTAATCTTACGGATTATTTTCTACAAAATTTCATATTACGGACTTAACAATTTCATGATCTCAGAATTGAAGCTCGATTTGTTCTTTCCATCTTGTTTATTTATAAATATTATGTCTGATTTTTGTTGTATATATATATATATATAAATTGTGTTAATTAAATGAAATTAAATTTAAATTAAAAATGAAATAAATTTGATTTATTAATTCGTTTTAATTCTTATTTTCATTTCAAATTCTTCAAATGAGATCAAAATAGGAAAAAAAAATGTCTGTACTGCTGAGCCATTATTCACTATTATACTATATAATATGTAAAATATATTTAAAAAATATAATTACAATCACATTATTCAAATAATAATAATAATAATAATAATAATAATAATAATAATTTCACAGTTTTTAATATTTTTTTTTATTATTTTTTTATTATTCTAAAATAAAATAAAATAAAATAAAATAAAATAAAATAAAATAAAATAAAACCGTGCTGCAGGCTTGTTGTATTTCTCTCTCGGTGGATTTCTGTTACTCAGAGGATTTTATTGAAACATCACCAGAACATTCGGCTCTCTGGCTGTTGAGGAAAACTGTTGCTTATTTTCCGGCATCATTTCATCAGTCCAGACTGCGTTTCATCTACATTCGGAGTTCTCAGTGATGCTCCACCTCACGCTAATGCTAGAACCCGAGGACAAATTGTTCGTGGAGGAATTCAGACAGGGTTCAGATGGATCTGCATCACGCTGGCTTTCTGGAGCTCTGGTCTGTGTTGTGTAGAGGGTTTGAGGCTCTTCTGAAGGCTCTGTGCACCACATCCTGTTCAATAATGATGCAGAAAGAAGAACTAAATGTTCATCCAGGTCCAGAACAAGATTCAGTCTGAAAGCGCAGAACGATTCAAATCGCAACTTAGACGAGAGAGAAAACCAGGCGTGAAGAACTAATGGTTCCTTGGATTAAAGGCTCTAGAGTTCTACACTTTAGAGTTTCTCCAGTTCTCCAAAGAACTCTGAAGGATGGAGAATGGAGACTGTTGTTCTAAACAAAAAGAGTCCATTGTGATTGGAGTTAAAAGGCTTAAGGGTTCTTTGTTCCTCTGAGGGAGCCTTAAAGGTTCTACACTTCTGGATTTTTTTTAAAGAACGTAAACACATACATAATCATTTACAGGACACCAACATACCCAGCTAGCGAGCTAGCTTCCTAGCTAAAGCTTTCTCCATGTCAGAATTTATTCCCAAAACTCTGAGCATTGGTTGTCCTATGAAGAACCTCTTTCTTCTACCGAGACCTAAATGTGTTTAGAAGGAAATATAGAGCAATAGCGTGCCGTCTGTACTGCACACGCACCCAGTCAGTACACATCCTCGTGAAAACAAATAGTTCTTCAAGGGTTTTTTCAAGGGTTCACTGGATAATTAAGGGTTCTTAGCTTCCGGCAAAGAATTATACATGGACGTGTTTCTGACAGGAGAAGAATAATATAATGCTCTTCTAAGATTCCCTTAGCCATGTTGGAAATTATTCCCAAAATATTAAACCCGTAAATTTTCCATTTCTGCAAAGGATCTTCAGTGGATAAGAGGGTTAGCTTACAAAAAATTCACTGGCTAGCCAATTAAATGTATTATTATTATTATTATTATTATTATTATAAGATAATCATTGATTGATGTACATGTTACGCTAATCGAGTTTTATGTTTCTGTACGTTTCTCAAATCTCTTTTAAGCCTTTATGGTTTGAAGCCTGAACTATATTGAAAGTAGCAATGCTAAAAAGCAAGAAACGTCCTATAGGCGATTGAAATGTAAAATTATTAAAGTTATTGTTAGCATATCTGACAGTAGCAGCCGCATTCCATACATTTCAGTCCGAACCCAGCCTGGATCTCAGCTCTTGTAAAATGAAAAACATGAATAATGTTGGAGCTGGGCTTCACAGGATCTGAGTGTTCTTGAAATTCAAGGATTGGAGGTGCATTAGCATGGAGGAAATGAAACCCAGGGGATTTGTGCTCAACTTCTGCAAAGTGCTTTCAGTACGAGCTGCATCGAGTGTGAATCTGTGAGAGCAGTGTATCTGCAGACCCCTCCGAGAACCCTCATGTTTGTCTGGAGAGCAGCTCTGTGCTTATTATATACACTGATTGAATCAGAAACTAAATAAAGGCCTTTGTTCCTCCAGGAAGAAACATTTCCTCCATCAATAGCGAATTGGCTCTATCTCCTGAAGAGTCGCATGGTTACTATGGTGATGCTGGTCTTCAAAGTTCCTCACTGTGCTCATGTAAGATGGGTTTGAGGCTGTGAAATTTTTCCCACCACATTTTCAATTATTCCTTTTCGGCACATCTTTGAATTCAATTCAAGGCTGGGAAAACCTGAATATTCTTTATTAATAACACTCTCACATATTGGGCCATATTCAGATTTGATGATTTAAGTCCAGAATATAAGCTTGGTATTGAGAGTCGGGTTACGCACACACTTAAGTCGCCTTTCTGATATCTCCGTGTGTGTAGTTCACACATCTGAGGTTGCCACAGGTTGCGTAGAAACATCTGAGATGGAATTTCAATAGCGCCTTGTCCTTTCAAAACAATTATGTATTGCATAGAATATATTCTGCAACAATCAACAACAGCCACATGTGCCCAGTGTTTAAGGATGTTTTTGTAAGAATTTGTGTAATTTGCCAACACATCAGTGGGAATTGTTGATGATCCTGACTGTTCTGCCTCGACTCTACTGCCACTGTGACTTTACAATGTCTGTACAGAGCAAAAGACTCGAGAGCTATGTGTTAGCCTGCTAAATCATTAGCATCAGTAGTTAGCTAGCAATGGTCACAGCTTACTATCAAAAGCACAAATTCATGAGTTCTTATACTAGGCAAAAATAAATTAAGAAAGTAACCGTGGAAACGCCATAGAGGAGCCCAGGAAGAACCCATCTTCCTCCTTCTCTGGCCATCACTGGGAATTCATTTTATAGGAATTCTAGTTGAAATGAGATTAGAGCATCATAAGGATGGAGCAGGATCTTGGCAGGACCCCACGCTAACCCCGTGTTTGAGCTAGCAGATAGGTTTATGTGCTCAGTGTTCTCCCCTCAGCTCGGTTTTTCAGCATTCAGAAATGTATTTAAGGAGAAAAAGGAAACTCTTGGCCTGTGCCTCTTTATCATACCACTGCTTATTTTCTTTAATCCCTCTGGGCCACTTTTTTCAGGTTGGATATTCACATCAGGTCGACTTTGTACATTTCTTTTCCACCGCCCAAGGCAAGCCACTGGCAACACTTCACAGGAAATCAGCGATCAGGATGAATTTCCTGCTTAATTATTTGATGTGAGGCAGCGAGGGGAGGGACGGGCGAACTTGGCCGTGTTCACCTCAAACGTTGAGATGTTGTGTCACTTTAGACATTAATATCATCTGAACATTGACTTCTTTGGAGTATTTTATACCAACTGAATGCATCTTTATGGGAAGCATGCTTTTCCGAATGTATTGCTCCTCTGAAACCCTACAGCTTCCCAAGTTATGTGCAGTGAAGCTAGCTAGAGTCTGCTTGCTATTGCTGGTATTTTAACAACTGCCCTGAGCCCTGTTAGAAAAACACCAGTAACATATTTGAGATGTGTGTTAAGATGGACAGAGGCTGGGACGGGTAAAATAAGCGACATTCCACCGAGGCCTCAGATGATCTACTTTGTTCTTGATGTTGACATCGTGGCCTTCTGCACACAAACAGCATCTCATCCCATTTAGACCAGCTTCATCGGAATTCCGTGCTGTCTTTAGACCAGTACCTCTTTTTAGTTTGAAGGAGGAAAATATTTTTTTACAAAGAACCTGGAGACACAAGGCTACCAGACAATTCCCAAAAATCTGATGTCGTCAAAGAATTCTCTGACTGTGGGTTGAGATCAATGGTCTTATTATTATTATTATTAATAAAGCTCTGAAAGTGTGAAATGTCAGTGTGTGAGCGTTGATATGATGCTCATCTAAAATCCACCGATAGGACGAGGACAAACTCAGAACAGCTACAGAAGCGGGAGCAGCGACGGAGAAACGTAAACGAAACATGATAATGGACAGAAAAAAACATCTCTTCATTACCTCAAGCTTGCTGCGAGCCGGTTTTCCGTGTGAGCTGATTTCCCAATCACATCCATCGATGATGTAAGCAGACCACCAGACAGTAATCTTCTACAATCGCAGGTCTATGGTTAGAGGATCTGATTTGACACGGAGGACACACACTATCACGCAGACCCTTAAAGAACTCGGACAACTTTCCCTTAGGATCCCGTACAGTCTGACGAGTAAGAATTGGGAATGTCGTGATACAGGCGTAAGCGTTTTGTTAAATTATCACCCGGAAACACTGAATATCACAAGGCTGAGATGTAAAGGTTCATGTATAAAAAAGAGAAGATGTGATAAAGAGGTGATGGAAACAGGCTTTTAGAATAAATGATGACTAAGCGAGTGTGTGTTCCAGGCAACTGAGCAGCATGAAAAATATCCAGTGTGTCTCGGGGGAAAGAGATGGATGAGGAGCATCAATCAGCTCTCTAAGGGCGTTTATTTTTTTTTTTTCTCCGTAGCTCTTAGAAGTGACTCTCCCAAAGCACACAGAGCTATAAAGCGCCACGGTGCATTGTGGGTAGGATTCAGTTACTTATCATTTAGAGTGAGGTTTAGGATAGTGTTCAGGGCTGTTGAGCTCTGGATCGTGATTGGTCGGAAGGTGTTTAATATTCTGTATCAGCAGCTCTGACAGTAGCGCAGCAGCGAATCACAGGTTTATATTAATGCGCTCGTTCTGATACGTTATCGTTTCTATAGTAACAGCTCATTCACGGGGACTTTAGTTTAATGTAACGTTTATGGAAGGAGTCTCCAGTGTCAGCGCTTTGTAGCAGTCAGAGGTGAAGCTTTAAGATCTCCGACATCTTCAGGACAGAGGAGTTTAGGCTTTGCAGCATCGGGAACATGAAACGGTGAGTTTTTTAACTTCAAGAGAGAGAAAGAGAGAAAGAGAGAAAGAGAGAGAGAGAAAGAGAGAAAGAGAGAGAGAGAAAGAGAGAGAGAAAAAGAGAGAAAGAGAGAGAGAAAGAGAGAGAAATAGAGATGCTGGTGGGGGAACGAATGTTTACAACATTAAATTTAACCATAAATAGATAAAAAAAAGTCTGTTATTCTTTAATAAATTTAAAAATGAAAAAAAAACCCAATAATTGTTGGCAAATTGCTGTAGTATAAGAGGAATAAAGCCCTTGTGGACGTGTTGTCGATTTAGGGATCATAACAGTAACTCTGCTTCATCACACCATTCTGTGATTGATTAATTTCCTACAACAGCATGACACAGAGCGGTTTATTCCTTACGTGGTGCTGGGCTAAGGATGGGGTTTAGGATTAGCACGTGAGTTTTGCTCAGGAAAAGAGGTGGAGCTGTGCAAAGGGGGCGGAGCTCATTTCTGGGCCAGAAAAAATTTAACTGTAGCAAAAAATGAAGCAACTACAAACATCCACTATACGATGATATTAATTTTTTTATTATGATTTTTTTTTTAGAAACATGTATAAATATTGCAATCTGCACCTTTAAACTTGATCATGAGGAATCCCAGGTGCAGAGCGTTTCTGTAAGACACAGAACACCTCGGGTCTCGGGACTACGCGGCGTCTCACCGTGCGATGAAGAGCTCTGAAGCATCGACACACGTCTAATGCGTCATACGTGTGCAGGACCCCTGGAACACGCGGCGGGAGGCATGAACGCGTGAACTCCAAACGTTTCGGTGCAAGGTGTATCGTTCAAATTATTCTGTTCGGTTAGTTTTTCACGCAATGTCGTGCATGGCGTACAAATGTAAAAGTTGAAATAAAAAAAAAAGCAGCTAGGACTGAGAAAAATGAAGAGATAGACGGCGAGAGAGAGAGAGAGAGAGAGAGAGAGAGAGAGAGAGAGAGAGAGAATAAAAGAGAGAGGGCGAGACGGCGAGAGGTGAGAATACTGATGAGTTTGTTTGGAGCCCAGCTGTGTGTTTTCTCTCCACTCTTGAAATCCATTAGAAATCAGCTGAAGGGGGTCAGAGTTCCGCTTCAGCCTCAATAGACGGGCAGCGTGGGGCGATGGCATCCACCTCCAGCTCATTTTCTCCCCCTCTGAGCCACTGCAAGGCAATCTCACACACACACACACACACACACACACACACACACACACACACACACACACACACACACAAAGAGTCAGGATTGCACCAAACAGGAGACGGTCTTTTTCTCTTTTCCTGTTCTGTGACTCTTGAGGCTGATAGCTAACTTGCACAGCATTGCACATTTAAACTCGCTTCTCGTTTTCTGCCTCCACGCTAGCAAGTCGCTCACGTCGCTCGTGTACTGTCTCTCGCTAGTGTGCTAGCTATGTACACACACACACACACACACACACACACACACACACACACACACACACACACACACACGATAGGACCCGACCATCTTTACTGCATCCTTCCATGCTTTATTCTTCCTTCCATTTTTGTGCATCAGTAAGTCAATGGGATCGATTCACACGCAGGAACTAAAGGTGTGAGTGTGGAGTTGAAGGATCTGTCTGATGAAGCTTTCTTCTGGATTTGTCACTTTACTACATCATACATAATTTGCATAGAATTGAGAAGATCCTGATTCGGTCGGTGTGTTGTCGCAGAAAGCGCAGCCCCGTGTCGTGCATGCACACACATCTGCTGCTTTGCCACTCAGTAGTGTGACCTGTTGTTATGTTTCAGTCCTTGCTAATGGCTTTGTCCATACAATCGTCTGTATTAGATTTTTATTTTGAGGATCGTCCTTCTTGGAGAACCATTAAAGGTTCTATGTGGAACCCTAAAGCATTAAAACGTGTCCTTATTATCCTTATTAACCGAAGTCGTGTGTTAGGAGAATCATACGGTACCGTAATATCATACGAAAACACAAGAATTCAGACCATTTTAAGACAAATTCAACACATTTCAGCGTCATGAAGTTTTTAGACGTAAATCAATAAATGGATTTCTCCGTACTGAGCCGCAGCTGAGTCGAATGTATTAGTGATGAATTAAAAATTCCTGATGGTGCGCTCAGACTTTCGCACCTGACTGTAGATGAAAACAGCAGGTGTGTGACCGATACGGGAAGCGATGTGTGTTTCGCAGAATTCCAATGAGGTGTTAGCGATGGTGTGTGCTTTAATCTCCTGTAGATTGTGATGCCCCATCGAGGGAAGGGATCGCGCTGCACCGCGGGAGGGTATGTGGATCTCGGTTGCCCCCTACCGGGGCGGAAAACGGCGGCAGCGGCACTACGGAGAGGGGCGTTTAGGGGGCACGGGAGACAGAATCGACACACCTGTGTGCAAAACCCAGAGGGCCGAGCGGCTCCTGACAGAACATCAGCTCACGGGTCACAGGAAGTGTCAGCGATGTGACAGCTAGCTGAGGAAAACATGTGCTCCTTTAAAGGCTGGGAAGTGCAAGGTGAGGCTCAAGCACACTTCAGAGATAGTTTCATCCGCTCAGAAGTGACTCTGAGTACTTATAAGTATAAAATATGTGATTAGTATGCGACGGTGTGGTCGGATAATTCAGCAGCTGTAGCCGAGAGACACTAGTGGGGAACTTTTACATTAACACTGAAATATCAACTCACAAACTCACAAACTCACAAACTCACAAACTTTTTTTTTCTTTTTTTTTTTTTGGCTATTTATCATCCTTTCATGCTTCATTATTTATTAATTTATAATTGTGCATTCACTTCAACAGCACTTCCTGCTGTAACATAAATATTAATTTGCAACATATGGCCAAAAGTTTGTGCACCCCTGACCCCATCACACTTGTACATGCTTGTTGAACCTCCCATTCCAGATTTATTCCCCCTTTACTGTTATAATGAGCTCCACTCTTCTGCGAAGTCTTTCCACTAGATGTTGGAGCGTGGCTGTGGGGATTTGTGNGGCTCTGTGCAGGACACTCGAGTTCTTCCACTCCAACCTTCACACACCATGTCTTCATGGAGCTCGCTTTGTGCAACTGAGAGCTTCAGAGTTTATGGTAAGAGTTTGGGGAAGGAGCTCATATGGGTGTGATGGTCAGGGTGCACATAGTGTATTAATGCACATAGTGTACGATTATTCAGTTCAATTCGATTTTATTTGTATAACGCTTTTAATGATGGACATCGTCACAAAGCAGATTTACAGAAATAAATGGATTTGAAAAATTGTAAATATGTGAATTTACCCCTCCACACACACACACACACACCCTACACACGATTATATATACTGTATATACTAATATACACAATCCACATAATCTAACCCTAACAATCAACAGATGAACAACTTTAACAAAGAAAAATAAATTAGCATTGATGTGGAAACGTTTTCTGTTCTCAGATGTTTATGTAAAATTTATAGACGAGTTTATTTATAGAAGATTTTCTGAAACAGGAGAATCTAAAAAGTATCGTGTGTCATTGTTTCATAAATAATAAAATAAAACTGTAATCGTGGGAACCTGCTGTGGTGTAAGAGGAATAAAACACTGGAGGACATGCTGTTATAGGAAAATAATCAACGTCAGGGTGGTAACACAAACTCCACAAACACAACACAAACACATGCATGATATCAACACTAACAAACAGAAGTGATTATTATAGAAGTTAAGATCGTATTAAATGCACACACATGCGTGTGTAATAGTGTAAAGACAGGAATAAATAAATGAGGAAAAGCCGAGGATTGCTTCTGAGTCTGAAAGATTAGTTGATTTTGTGTTAGTGATCATTTCTCTGCGTGCCGGTTTATCGATGGCGGTGCGGCGTCAGCAGGTCGGGGAAAATCATTTCCTCCTCATTTGCACTCGTTTTAAAGGTGACTTCATCATTAGGGGGCTGAAAAACGGCGTGCCCCTCGGCAGCGAATGATTAGCGCTAAATGAATCCCAAAAGGTTCAGCCAGCCGAGCGGCACAAAGAGCAGAGAGGAGCGACGGGGCCGAGAGACGCCACCAGATATATTTATTTATCTATTATTGCTTTAATACGCCATCATTTCCTGCTTCACTGATCTATCACTAAACAACAGCTGCGGCGTGGCGGGCGGAACGGGTGCGGCACTGGGGAGGAGAAATAAATAAATAACATTAGGAGGAATAAAGACAGGATCGTAAGAGGTCACCGGTGATAGCGGGATACTCTCAGAGAGAGAGAGAGAAATGCATGATGGGAAACCCGGCAGGCATGAGCAATGGTTCCACAACTCCCGGATTATTTATCTGTAACATGCACATACATGCATAAGTATTCACTCCCCTTAAGCTTCTCTGCTTTTTGTAGTCTTACAGTCTGGAGCTGAAATGGACTTCACTGGCATTTCATATGATGAGTCTTGCGATTGTATAAGTATTCACCCGCATTACATCACTCTTACACACTTCTTCAGACCTACGGGCTGTTTACATTTGCCAATCCACTGGCATGTTATTGGGAGGAAACCAGAGAACCTAAAGGAACCCCACACGGACACGGAGAGAACACACGCAACTCCATACAATCAAGTTCAGGACACCCAGAGAGACTATACAGTAAAGTCACCTAAACATGTTGTAGACAATATATCCTATATATAGGGATATATCTGGGGCAGCCTTGGCCTAATGGTCTGAGAGTCGGACTTGTAACCTGAAGGTGAACCTGAAGGTGGTGGGTTCGAGTCTCGGGTCCGNGTGTGTGTGTTCACTACTGTGTGTGTGTGTGCACTTGGATGGGTTAAATGCAGAGCACAAATTCCGACTATGGGTCATCACACTTGGCCACAAAGTCACTTCACTTCACTTCACTATAGTAGTAATAAAGTTATTCCAATTTTTTAATGGCATTAACACTGATCTTCCTCCTGTTGGCGTGAGCACTCCCTGCCGTATTTACAGACGGAGAGAATGCATCCCATCATGCATCTGTTTCCCACATAAACACCCTCATTAAAGCGGCGAATCCTCGTCCACACGGGCGCGCGTTTCCTCTTTCGGGAGAGTTCGAATTCGAACAGCAGTCATTCGTCTTCCCGTAATTTCTCAATCTACGTGCAGCAATAAGATGAAATGGGTTTGAGGCATCGTTAAAGCCTGAAAATAATGAGAACTGTGAAGTGTGTAGGAATGTGAGCGACGCCGTGTTGGCGCTGGTTTCTGAAATGCAGGTGTGATTGATATGGAGACTCGAGAAAAGCGAGCTGGGTCCAGAAGAACGAGAGGAAAGCGCCACTTGAGATGCCGAGAAAATCTTTTCTTTCTTCTGTGTGTTGCAGAGCTCAGAAGGTTACTTACAACCTGACAGATTCACCTCGCGTTTCGAGTGTGTGTGTGTGTGTGTGTGTGTGTGTGTGTGCGTGTGTGTGTGTGTGTGTGTGTGAGAGAGAGCAATACTTTCACAAACCACTTAAGAAACCATTCTTCAATATCATGATTTGATTTCTACATTTCACGTGCACTGATTTTGATTTTGCACATAAATATAACAGCTTTTTAAATAATATAATTTATATTATATTTTATTTATTTATTTTTTTACTAGTGACTTTCTGTGAACTATATCGCTTTGTTATAGTGGGAATATTAGCCATTTTATGGATAAAGAAGAATTGTAAAAATTGAACTAATTAAAAAAAAAAAAATCTTTTAAAATATATATATTTTTTATATTTATCTTGTACAGTGACACTTTTTGCTTTGGAAAGTGTATAATAATAATAATAATAATAATAATAATAATAATAATAATAATAATGAGAAGAAGGAGTTGTGGTTGATGATGTATTTTGTTAATGAGCCTCAAAAAGACGTGAAACACAATTTAATTTATTTTCGTTTCTTCTTTCGTCTAATAACCTTTTAATGCACGTCTGTTATTTCTCGTTGTTATTTTCTTTACTGTATTGTTTGTAATCTAAAGTCGTGATTTGGCTGAAATGTGAAAAACGCACACTGCGATGCATTACTATACGATGAGCATATCGGAACGTTCTAGCTCGGTACGGCTCGGTGGCTTTCCTGTGCTAATACATCCTGCGATAAAGACGTGAAGTTTCCCGCCGTCTGAACACCAGAACGTCGTTTAGTGAGTCTGTTCACGGCAGCGGGGAGCTCACTTCCGTTCCGGAGCAGCTGGCAGTCGGTGGGTGTCGCCGTCCTGCCGTCGCTCTCCACACTCACAGGCTCAACAACTGTTTAAAGCACTTTATTTTCACCTACTTCTGAGTAAAAGTGGCGAAAGTCTGCGTTTCCCAGCAGCCCCAAGCCTTAACTCTGTCACAGACACGTTCACGGTGAAGGAATATTAAAATCACAGCGTGATAAACAACATGGCCGCTCGAACTCTCTCAATTTATCCAGGTGAGGATGTGTGAGATGTTTCCGTCCTCCGATAAATTATAGCGTTAAAAAATTAATAGGGAAATATACATTTTACATTTTTTTACTTGTCTTCCATGTCTGTCTGCACATCACAGAAAATATGGGCGTGTCTTTCAGACCATATATGGAGTATAGAGCAGGTCTAAATGGGCTTATCTTTAACACCATAACAATGTGGGTGTGTCTTTGAATCCATATATGGAAGTAAGAGCTGGTCTGAGTGGGCGTGTCGTTAAAGCTATAGGAATGTGGGTGTGTCTTTGAGTCCATATATGGAATTGAGACCTGGTCTGAGTGGGCGTGTCGTTAAAGCTATCAGAATGTGGGTGTGTCTTTGAGTCCATATATGGAAGAGAGAACTGGTCTGAGTGGACGTGTCGTTAAAGCTATAGGAATGTGGGTGTGTCTTTGAGTCCATATATGGAAGTAAGAACTGGTCTGAGTGGGCGTGTCGTTAAAGCTATAGGAATGTGGGTGTGTCTTTGAGTCCATATATGGAAGTAAGTACTGCTCTGAGTGGGCGTGTCATTAAAGCTATAGGAATGTGGGTGTGTCTTTGAGTCCATATATGGAAGTAAGAACTGCTCTGAGTGGGCGTGTCGTTAAAGCTATAGGAATGTGGGTGTGTCTTTGAGTCCATATATGGAAGTGAGAACTGGTGGTCTCAGGTTTGACTGGGTGTATATTTCTTTAATTGAGAATGTGCATGTCTTAGAATCCATATATGGAAAGCAGTGTGTCATTTATATGTAATTTATACCTAAATCTGTAAAATACATTAAGACCATGTTAATGAGAAAATGTCATATAGTTATAAATGAGAAAAAGCATGAATAAAGTGAGTGTTTGAGCTAGTGAGTATTAGCTTAGCGCTGTATTCTCCGACTTTACTCCGCTCCACAGTGTGTTACACTGCAGTTTAAGTTATTTTAGAAACATCTCCCTGTGGTTTAAACCCCCTGCGGTTCTCACTGCTGGATCCCGTAACCAGACTGAGGAGCTCATTATTCACCAGATGTACAGGATACATGCCACTTTGGCAGCTCCATCCAACAAAACACCAGACTAAATTATCATCATAAAATAAAAAAATCAACTAAAATATATAACATTATAAAGAAAATTACAAATGTCTTCATCTCTAAATGTACAGTGTACAGAGGAATGAGACTTAATGAGCACAAGTACAGAAAATGATAATAAAATTATGATAGATAGATAGATAGATAGATAGATAGATAGATAGATAGATAGATAGATAGTGTATTATATAGAGCAGACAGACAGACAGTGCAGCACTGTATATATACTCTGATCAGCCATTACATTAAAGCCACTGACAGCGACAGCGTCATGGGCTCCCGAGGATCACTGATGCGTGTGGGGAGCGAAGGCCCGTCTGCTCCGATCCACAGAAGAGCTGCTGCAGCACAAACTGCTGAAAAGTTTATGCTGCTCTGATAGAGAGTCAGAACACACAGTGCAGCACAGCTACAGACAGACAGACAGTGCATTATAGAGAGCAGACAGACATACAGTGTACTTTACAGACCAGACAGACAGACAGACAGACAGACAGTGGAGTGTATAGATCAGACATACAGACATACAGGCAGACAGACAGTGGAGTGTATTGATCAGACAGACAGACAGGCAGACAGACAGACAGTGGAGTGTATAGATCAGACATACAGACATACAGGCAGACAGACAGTGGAGTGTATTGATCAGACAGACAGACAGGCAGACAGACAGACAGTGGAGTGTATAGATCAGACATACAGACATACAGGCAGACAGACAGTGGAGTGTATTGATCAGACAGACAGACAGGCAGACAGACAGACAGTGGAGTGTATAGATCAGACATACAGACATACAGGCAGACAGACAGTGGAGTGTATTGATCAG
>CM074969.1:930311-934256 GCA_037577455.1 Pangasius macronema | reverse complement strand
AATTTTAATAAACTTCCCTGAATGTATCTCGATCAGATGAATATTGATGACGGCGAGCTTCCTCTTCATGTTGGGACCACTGGTGTGAGATTTTTGCACCAAGAAACATTACGTGAGAGGAAATGGTGGTGCATGGAGAGGCCATCTGCTGTGGCACTAGAGCAACTCCCTCAAGTGTGATGCTAACACACACTCACACACATTCACACACACTCACACACACTCACACACCAGACACAAATCTGTTGAATATTCACACTTTCTGCAGCACTTATACCTCCAGATGTGCTGAGAGATATTTTTCTGCCTCCTTCCTGTGCTGTCTCACACCCCCGTATCCGCTGACGGAGCCGTTGCTAATCCGTCCTGCGTGAAGAACATCGGCTACATCAGCGGTCGTCCAACTGTCCTGCTGCACACACACACACGAACGTGTTGCTCAACACTCTGTGGACTTCGGCATGTACATAAAGGCTTCATGGCTGATTATATCTCTTCGTTTGATAATCAGGAAAATGATGATGAAATAAAATTATGGACTTGGTAGTGTTTTTTAGATTTTAAACCAGCTTTAGTTTTACAAAAGATTCATCTGATTGGTCTGGAGATTTCACAGCCAATCGTTTGATCCAGTGATCCTGACCTCTTCTGCGATCCCGATGCCCTGCTTCTGCTTGGAGTTCTCATCAACTGGAAACCACTCGCTGCTGCTGAGGACGACCTCCGACACGGACGGCCTGAAGATCATTGATTACTGAGGATGGAAGCACTTAGAAACCGTGAAGATGGCTTTGGACCACAATTCAGATGAACGGTTAGGCTGTAATGGCTTAAGGCTACGATTGCTATGATGGCTTCAGGACTGTAATTCCCACAAACACTTTTACACTCAAGTCTCCATCAGTGAACAGAGAATAAGTTCAACAAAACACTTCATGTGAAAACTGTAATGAAGTTCCTGGTTACACAATCGCGCTGTTTGTCCATGTAGTACACAGTTATAGAAGGGATTTATTTATAATCAGCTGCACCCAGACGAGGACGGGTTCCTTTAGAGTCTGGTTCCTCTCAAGGTTTCTTCCTCATGATGTCTCAGGGGCTCGCTCATTAGCGATAAATTCATACATTTACAATTTATATCCTGAATATCTTTATTTCTGTAAAGCTACTTTGTCCCTGCTTAAAATGAGACGAGCCAATCTTATTCATGAACAGAATGATTCAGTAATTCAAACACCCTCCTGCTAAAAAAAAAAACAGAGAAATTACAGAACCAAATGTGAGTCATGACCAAAACGATTCACTGATTTAATCACAGACCTGCTGTATGCAAATGAGCCTCAAGGATTTAAGGATTGGCTGATTTAAATTAATGCAAGAGGAGTGAAACTCGATCATGACTGAAATGATTCCCTGAATCACACACTGACATAACGCATGTGTGAGGAGCGAATCTTTTTCATGACTTAAATGATTCAGTGACTTAAACCATAACCTGCTGATGGCGAGAGGAGTAAATCTCATGAGCTGAGTCATGAGCTGCTGAATGAGAAAGGAGCGTATCTCGGTCATGACTCGCGTGAGTCATTTACTCAAGCAAAGGAGTGACTCTGACTCCCAACCTAAATGATTCACCTACTCACGAGGGACAAACGTACAAATACAACAGATTTATTGCTAATGTGTTGATGCCAGAATCAGTCACGTCTCTGTATCTGTTCGCTAGCGTGAATGTAGGATAATGATTAGAATTGTCTAGCGGAGCTGCCGAGCCTTTTAGCATTAGCATGTCCTTCTACCGATTCTTTCCTGAAGCAGCGCTGATGTAAGGAAACGTACGAGAGAGACTTCGGCGTCTAACCGCACTGCACTCAGGGAGGCGTTAAAGCTGGAGAGTGACGCGCGGTGAATGCCGATGCTGCTGATCTCAGACTCTTCTGCTCGCTGTAATTCAGTTCAGTCGCCGTCTATTAGAGTGGAGATTGAGAAGCCTTGTCCTGCCTCGCACCGCCTCAGCCTCCATTACTGCGCTCTCCTTCGCCTTATTCATCCAAATCGCCCCCTCGCCTTTAATTCGCTCAGCCTCTTTCCTCACTGCACTGTCTTTAGTTTAAGACGATGTCCCTGGGATGAAGTAGCTGTAAGTTCTCATCTCCTTGTTTGCTTTATAGACAGAACGTTCCGCAATGTGATCTTTATTTAAACCCATTTAAACTCAAGCAACTTCTCGCCTGGGAATGTGTTCATATTTCCAGTGATATATATATATATAACACCTTAATTAAGTGTTTCCAGTGCTCTAATTCCGTCTAAATAATTAATACGAGCCGGACCACAATATTCAGCATGCAGCATACAAACAAAAGCATTTTATTTACCGGAAAGTGTTTCTACTCCATATCTTAAGATCCTATAAGACCTAAGCGCTATTCAGACCATTTCACAGGAAGGAGTTTACCCCGTTTTTTTTCTGTTCTTGTGTGATATCGAGTGATGAGCAGTGTTAAATCCAGCACCACTGTCTGCCAGTGTGATGTAACTACAATACGCCGATATGCTAAAATTTATAAAATGGCTGTAAATACATGGAAAAACCACTACAGAATGGAATTCGAGGTCAATATTCAATTCTTAATTTAATTCACGCATCTTCATCAGAGACACGGCTTATCTGGAGGAGAGAACATTTTATGGATGAAGTGATGAATGAAGTTAAAGTTGCTCTGTAAGCGTAACAGATGAGTGCTAGGTCAGATTATCCTTCACACTGTGAGCACGTTTCCTTTATAGCTAAGAGCATAGAATTAACACAAAAACTGAATATAGTTTATTTTATTAATTTGATCTTGGCTTCATTAAAGTTTAGAAGCTGATGAAAATCTCCGTCTCAGAAGCTTCTACTCAAGAAAAGTCTGGAAACCTCGGAGGCGTGAACTAGACACAGGTGATTTTAATAATCTGAATGTGGAGCTCAGAAAATCCACTGAAGCAGCTGCGGAACCCGACTCTGAATACCAGCAACTTTCCCTACATGACCTTGACTTAAGCTGGCAGCTCTGTATACAGGCTGTAGTTACACAAAAAAAAAAAAAAATGTGTAAAAGCTCTAAATGATGTACATAACGTGAGTAGACTGGACGTAACGCAGTTGCTTCAGGTCACTTCTTCTGTGTGTAAGGATTGCTTATCAAACTGACAAAATATGTAATAAATATATTCAGTCAATCGAATAACACGTATTATTAGAACGAAAGAGACCTGAGAGCCATCAGGGACGTTATGGAAATGCAGTGCTTCTTTAATTTCTAAAAAAAAAAAAAAAAAAACGCATCAGCGAAAAGTGTGTTATCACATGATAACCTTAAGCATAAAGAGATGAAGGGCTCCAGGCAGAGACTGCAAGCTCGATTAAATCCCCGTTAAACAGCCTCTTGTGCGACTCCGGCGCTGATTTTAATTTCATATCCCGCGCAGTGTGAGGTTCTGCTTTCAGCCGGCAGAAGTAGAGACTCGCTGCACGGCCACGCTTCAGTTCTTCCCACTGTAAACTTCTCAAACTCACCAGATTTAATTACAACAGCATTCACTAGGAAATCGCTTTCATCGCTCTCACTCTCTCTCTCACCGCTCTCACTCGCTCTCACTCTCTCTCATTGCTCTCACTCTCTCTCACCGCTCTCTCATCGCTCTCACTCTCTCTCTCACCGCTCTCTCATCGCTCTCACTCTCTCTCATCGCTCTCATCGCTCTCACTCGCTCTCACTCTCTCTCACTCGCTCTCACTCGCTCTCACTCTCTCTCATCGCTCTCACTCTCTCTCATCGCTCTCACTCGCTCTCATCGCTCTCACTCTCTCTCATTGCTCTCACTCTCTCTCACTCTCTCTCATCGCTCTCATCGCTCTCACTCGCTTTCACTCGGTCTCACTCTCTCTCATCGCTCTCA
>CM074969.1:922811-925311 GCA_037577455.1 Pangasius macronema | reverse complement strand
ATCTCAATATTCTAGTTATCATGCTGTCAATTAATGAAAAGAGAGGAGGACTTGGTGGCTACTGGACTGTAGGAGAAGAAGATGGTGGGCCTCAGGATGACAAAAGAAGGAGATGGTGGGCCTCAAGATTCCAGCAGAATGAGCTTTTGGCTTCAGCATTATAGGAAAGGGAGATGGTGGGCCTCAGAAGGCCAGAGGATGAAAGGACAAGAAAATATTGGGCCTCAGGAAGGAAGGAAAATGAGCTGATGGGCCTTAGACTGGAAGGATTGGACCTTGTAGACCACAGAATAGTGGGGGAGGAGCTAGTAAGCCTCAGGATGGTCGGAGAAGGAAAGGACAGTGCTCAGGATTGAAGGGAAATGAGATGGTGATGGAGAAAGAGATGATTGGCCTCAGAACAGCAGGAGAAGGAAATGGTGGCCCTCAGGATGGCAGGAGAAGGAGATGGTGGCCCTCAGGATGGCAGGAGAAAGAGATGATGGGCCTCAGGATGGCAGGAGAAGGAAACGGTGGCCCTCAGGATGGCAGGAGAAAGAGATGATGAGCCTCAGGATGGCAGGAGAAAGAGATGATGAGCCTCAGGATGGCAGGAGAAGGAGATGATGGGCCTCAGAACGGCAGAATTTGACCGTGTAGGCTACAGGATGGTGGTGGAGGAGCTTGTAGGCCTCAGGATGGCATGGGGGTTTTGTAGAACTTAGTAAAGGTGAGACACACATGTCCCCTTGCTTTCCAAATTTGTTAAGACTTGTTGTTTTGCTCCACACACCACTGCGTTTGAAATATCTTAAAGGTGCTACATGAACAAAATTATTAATTACTATTATTATTATGGCTTTCAGATTTTCACTGAGGCTGGACACAACGTCCTCTCGGGTCACGTCTTTTGCCCGCAGTGTTATTTGCATAATAGAGTTATGGGAAGTGTGTGCCGTCTTCAGTGGGCCATTAGGCAGGACTTTGCTGGATCATAATTAAAGGCGTCTGCCCTTAACCTTCATTAACATGCAAATGGAAATCTTGCTCACCAAGAAATATAACACACGTTGGAGGCAAAAATGCCAAAGCTATTAACACGCACCTTTTTACTATGTGTCGTACGCCCGTTTTTTTTTTAACACCTTGCTTCCAAAATCAAACACAATGCTTTTCACTTCATTCGCTGTCGAGCACAACAAACATTTCTTGATGAAAAAGCTTACTGCAAGTCTGTCAAGTAAGTAATGACCTGAGAATTTTCACTGTGGAGAAGAAAAAAGTGTTTCAATGACAACATTAGGCTAAAGGACATTTAGATTTCTTGATAAATTTATTTCCGTAGGGAGGGCCTCAGGATAGCAGGAGAAGGAGGTGGTGGGACTGAAGATGGCAGGAGGTGGAGATGGACAGCCTTAAGAAGATGGTAGAAGAAGTAGATGCAGACTGTTAGCAGGAAGCGGAGATGGTGGGTTTCAGGATGGCACTAGAAGGAGATTGTGGGTCTCAGGATGGTAGGATGCAGAGATTGAGGGCTTTAAGATGATAGAAGAAGGACATGGTGACTGTCAGGATGGCAGGAGAAGGAGATAGTGGGTCTCAGGATGGTAGGAGGCAGAGATGGAGGCCCTGAGGATGGCAGGAGAAGGAGTTTGTGGGCCTCAGGATGGCAGGATGCAGAGATTGAGGGCTTTAAGATGATAGAAGAAGGACATGGCGACTGTCAGGATGGCAGGAGAAGGAGATAGTGGGTCTCAGGATGGCACTAAAAGGAGATAGTGGGCCTCAGGATGGCACTAAAAGGAGATAGTGGGCCTCAGGATGGCAGGAGAAGGAGATAGTGGGCCTCAGGATGGCAGGAGGAAGAGATGGAAGGCTATAAGGTGGTAGAAGTAGGAGATGTGGTGAGCATTAAGATGGCAGGAAACAGAGATGGTGGACTTCAGAGAGGCTAAAATCAGAGGTTGGAAAACTACTCATGAGAGCTGCTCTTGGAGGCAGACCAAAGGGATAAGTGTGTATTTGAGAGTGGATTCTTCCAGTGGAATACACACTCGGCCTTGGCAGCATGAACAGTCTCGTGGAAAGATTTACATACTCCCACTGGATTTTCTAGACAAGCAATTAGACTTAGAAAGAAGCCATAATTTTGGACGGAGCTTTTAAACCTTTTTTAATCATCTCCATCGAAACAGGCTTCGGAAGGTCGAAGCACACTTTGTTACAAAAGTGCCAAAACATTCATAGAGATGTTGTTCAAAGCGACACACCAATTTATTTGATTTAGAAAGCAACAAAACTTAAGATTTCACAAAAAAGCTAATCAACGCGCTGTTGAATTCTTGAATCTGAAGGTGTGGAGGAATTTTTGTGGAGGAATTTCTGTAATCTGTTTTCCGACAACTTCAGGACTGAGGAGTTTATGCTTTGCAGTTTCTCTGTAACTTTTCCCTTCAGGGGTCTCCACAGCGAATCATCACTCTCCACCTATCCCTATCTTCTACATCCTCAACACTTGCAC
>CM074969.1:894663-905827 GCA_037577455.1 Pangasius macronema | reverse complement strand
ATGGCTTTTAAAAATGTCCTGTGCTCTTTGTTTTACCGCTCCGACTCCGATGATACCAAAATTATGCGTTCTGAGGCTCGGCTTTCGTTATGTTTGATGTTTGGATGTAAACAAACAAAATGACATTATGAGTTTTAAGATGAAGCAATAAAGGTGAAATCAGAAACGATTGATGTGTCCATTAGCAGCCATTGTTTTTATCTTTGTTTGTTTTATTTTTATTGCATTTTTTAAACAAAATAATGAAATGAGTGCTAATGGAGCTAATTGTGGCTAATTATTTTAGCACTTTCTCTTTACCACTTTTGCTTCATTAGAAATTCGGATATAAAATGTCTAAACATGTTTTGGGGAAGTGAAAGGAAACCGGAGAGCCCTGACCCTCTGAGACGCCATGGTGGACGCTTCAGACTAACAGATAATCATTGATTGATAAGCTGAAGTTTTCTTAACGTTTATGGAAGGAGTCTCCAGTGTCGATGCTCTGTAACAGTCCGAGATAAATCGGTACGTTTTTGCGGTTTCTCAGGAACATGAGAAGCTGTGGATTTTCTTGTCTTATTAACCTCAAGAGAGAGAGAGAGAGAGAGACAGAGAGAGAGAGAGAGAGAGAGAGAGAGAGAGAGAGACAGAGAGAGGCTGGTGAGGGAAGGACAGTTTAAAGCTGCTATAGCGTAAGTGAGACAGGAAGTCACTTGTTCCACAACGTTAAATGTAACTATAAACAGTTAAAACGATGACATGTTGTTCGTTGTAATCAAATCGCTGAGGTGTAAGAGGAATAAAACAGGGGTGGTGAAAGCAACTCCACTTCATCCGAAGCGATTTGTATGAAAGACTGTCGAGGTTAAAGAGAAGGATATTATTTGTGTACGGTAATGAAAAATGATGTGAGCAGATCTTTAGCCTTCTGAGCAAAGTCCACATCAGGGCTGTAAAACTAGGTGAAGAATATGTTCTCACTTTTTTCCTTAAGTAGTCTGGACTCCTATTTTCCCTCAGTGCGTGAGAGGATCAGTAAGACCGGCGTGTAACCCACATCTCCCCGCAGCAGAAGGCTAATTATACACCGCGGTTCCTGTTCCGATTCTCCGCAGCTGAAGATTGGCCACAGGCTACAGAGACTTTGTTCCATTGTGTTCTGGAGTGGCCCGTGTTCTCATGCATGCCTTTATTACCCCACGGGGGGGGGCAGGAGAGGCAGATCAGCCCCCTCGCTCCTGCCCTACTCCTGTCTCCTAGCGCTCAGATCCAGTAATGATACATTTCGCCGCTGGCAGATCCTCAGCGAGGGTCGGGAGTTTGAGCAGCATGGGAGATGCTCCCTGACCTCCATCAAAGAATCCCTCCACTTCCTGTCTGTTTTTTACGGCAATATAATACCTGCCTTCATGTCTCCTGGTCCCGCTCTAATTCGGGTTATGTATTAAGCGTCGTGGCCGATCCTCCTCATCCTGCCCTCAGGTCTCCGCAGTCCTCTGAGTGATTTGAATTTAGAAAGTGACAAATTCCTCTGGACAGTCAGCAGTCGGCACTTTGTTCACGTCCAAGCTCTCCTGGCCTTTATTTTTTTTTTCCTTTTTCCTCATTCCCTTCACGCTGAATGACAGAGAAGGTGACTTGTTTTGTAGATGTAGAGCAAAAATCTGGATGCCCTTCACAAGAGCCTCTTTTGTCTCTGGAGCACAAAGCAGGTCAAACTACGTTAGAGCGACGATTCGACAATCTGTCCGTGTGTATTCTGTAAATTTGTTCCAGAAAGGGAGGCATCGATCCGAAGGCAAGATACAGCATCGGGTGCGTTCTCTGTCTCACGCCAAACAGGACGTGACAGGCAAATTCCCACCGGCCGGAAACGGTGATTAAAGCCATGAGCGCCACGTGTAGACCTTTCAGCAACTCGAAACCGTCTTTCCACATCAGAGCTCTGACATCACGTCACCATTTCTCAAGCACACTCTCAGGAGCTTTACTGACGAAAATATTACTAGATAACACTAATGCTAAAAGAGATTATTATTATTATTATTCCGATAGCCTTTAAGAACGCCTTTGACACCATTAGAAGGCACTGAAATCGCTCTCATGGCTGGATCGGGAAGCTGTCGCAAGGTTGCGATGGACTTTAACAGGAAACACGGCGAGCTCGTCACACACCACACTGTCACCAAACTCATTAACAAATTCAAAAAGACTGGAAGTGCTGAGGACCAACCGAGAAGATCCATGAACATCCTCTGATGAAGACACACCCGACGTGCTGCTGGCAAACACACTGCCCTGATTATGGAGACTTCTGGGACATTATTATTTGGGATGTGTTCAGGAAATCCTGTATTATAAAATAATACAATAACATCATATTAAAGTGAGTCCAACAAAACAGTTAAGTCTCTTTATATGGGATCGGCCTGATACTGATACCGGGTATCGGATCAGCGCCACGTCTAGTAGCACTAAGGTGTGTCACTGGAAAAAATCTCTCTCTTTAACCTTTATCTTTTTACCTCTTTCCCCTGAACTCCATATATCATAAGGCTTTAGCAAGACAGGAGCACTTTCGTGAACATACAAGCTCACACACACACACACACACACACACAATGTGTGGATTCGTATTTGAGTTCTCCAGCGCCACAGATGATGTCATGAAGTTTTCTTAACATGACAGCAGGAAGGAGTTTGTTGATCCTCCAAGTCCTCCATCCTGGAATGAATCAGCTCGGCCACACCTTGTTTATAACGACCAATCACAGGCTTGGCTGCATATTGTGCTCATCTCCACACACTGTCTCAGTGCACACGATCTTCACTTCGCTTCAAAGTCAGAACTAACCGAACGAGGCAGCTCGGCGTCGTGATTTGTAATGCTGGCCTTGCTGGAATCAGAGCGCTTTATGATGTTTGTCATGCTTTTAATCTTTATTTACATGACTTGTTCGGTGTCAGTGCTAATTAACGCACTAATGCGCATCTCCATCAGCTCTGATGAACCGATTTGGCTCAGGAACACAGCAGACAGAACAAACAGTGAGCAATGGACAAAGATTTCCTGCTCAATCGGTTGTGTTCACTGGATGCTCTGAAAATTCAGTTTTTATAGGAACATCAAGGCATCATCGTACTACACAACGTCATGTGGTGGTGCTGCTAGAGGAAAATAATCAACCTCAGAGGCTGTAGTAGCAGTAACTGCGCTTTATCACACCACAACATCACTCAGAATGTTCCTGTAGCGGTACATCTCTACGTGTTTTGCTCCTCTTATACCACAGCCATTGGTGTTTACTGCCAAGTGGTGATCAGGAATCACGAGTTCGAATCCCGACGACGCCACAGCCGGGAGCCACAGCAGCAAAACTGGCTGTTCTCTCTGGTGGGAGGGGCATATTCTCTCTCCCTTGTCAATCACAGCTACACTACCCAATCATGGGCGTCTGCGAGGTTGTGCATGCGGAAGAGGTCGATAAAGCTTTCCTCCGAGAGCAGGTTGAAAAACGTTTTTCTAATTATACTTTTATCTGATTATAGTTACATGTTGAATGAAGTAGTCACTTGTATCATGGCCTTTATATAAACAGTCGTTCCCTCACAGACCTCTCTTTATTTTTTCTCTCTCTCTCTCTTGAAGTTATAGAAAATGAATCAACACCTTCTGACCAATCAGAATCAAGTGTTCAGCAGTGTGGTGGTAAACAGGAAACATTCATTTACTAAAGAATCAGGTTATGATACAAAGCAAAAAATCCTCCAACACACATTTCTAAAGACCGGTATTCTCCGAATCCTCACACTCTCTCGACATGCAGTAGGTTTTGAGAAGCCCGAGCTCATGAATATTCATGGCACAGGAGCACAGGGATGCAGCTGGACCTCCGTTAGCAGGCGTTAATCCACAGAAAGGTGAGTACCTTTTCACAAAGGGCTGAAACCGCCGCTCTGTGCCTCCTCTGAGGGTCGGGAAATATTCCGAATAGATGAAGAATTAGCAGAAATTAAATAGCAGACCGGCTTTGAGATGCCAAAGGGCCGATTTCACCACGGCAGGAGTGTGAAGGTTGAACAAACATGACTTCTCACATTAATGAAAGGTCTCAGTGCCCGAAGCGATTAAAGTCGGCTTTTCTGCCACCAGCAGCACGTTCACCCAGCATACATTCAGGGGGATAAGTGTGTGTGTGTGTGTGTGTGTGTGTGTGTGTGTCTGTGTGTGTGTGTGTGTGTGAGAAACAGAGACAGAGAAAGACCCAGACTCATGTGTGTGTGGAAACAGACATGGCCATGTGACAACAGCACATCAATCTGGAGTCGTGTTAGCCGCTCAGTGGAGTGTGTTGGAGTGTTTTAAAGCCTCTCTCCTCACTCGAAGGCCAAACCAAGCAGGACAGATTACAGAAAAAAGAGAGAAAGAGAGAAAAAAAGTGACTTTCCGTTCTTTTTCTTTTGCTTATCCTTCATCCTGTGCAGCACATTAGCATGTGAAACATCCGGGTTACAGTCAGATATCAGGGAAAAAAGCACAGCAATTAAAAATAAATAAATAAATAATGTTATATGTCATATGTCTATGATATCAGTCATGTTTGAATTCAGTTTTATCCCACAGCGGTGTTGGGTTCTGGGCTGCGATTGGTCAGAAGGTGTTGATTAGTTTTCTATAACAGCAGCTCTGACAGTAGCGCAGCTGCACATCCCAGGTTTATATTAGCGTCTCACTCCAGCCTGCAGTCACTCAGTTTCCTTAATAAAAGCTGTTGATTAGCTGCAGTACTTTACAGAGTTAGCTATAGATTGTTTTTGCGTGTTGTTAGCTGCTAGCTCTGAAGTATGAACGTAGCTCTCTGAGTCTGCAAGCTGCTGTTCTGATCGTAGCTCATGCTAGTCTCACGGCTCTATCCCAGAGCAAACGAGTCCTGAAGTAATCTAATCCTTGTCTGCATCAGCGGCTGTTTGGGGAAACTGGACCCCACTGAGCTCTTGAACAAATAGCTAATCTCAGTAACATTTAACTTTGCTCACACGCAGTTGAACTTCCATTTAGGTGTAGATGTTCTCCTGCCAGGACGTCGCCTCGGAGTTTTCACTGGAGCATCGGAGCCCAAACACTTCTCCTCCGTGGAGCTTGTGCTCAGAGTGAATAACTGTACAGTCGCTTCGGTGGCTTCTTCAGATTCAGAGCTTTTAAACAGATCCGAAGAGCTTCTTCATGTTTAGGAGGTGGATGGAGATCCTACAACGTCTCATATCCACAGCCCTGGTGCACGGTTTCTGGTCAAAACGCACTCACGCTAAAACACACACACACAATTGGGAATTTCGAACTGGAAGTCCATCGGAGCTCTGAGAATAAGGTGTATAGTAACAGCTCAATCACAGGGACTTGTTCTGCAGTCGCTCCACGTAAACGGTGAAGTTTCCTTCTTCCTGAATTCAACATTAACGGAAGGAGTCTCCAGTGTCAGCACTGTGTAACAGAGGTAAATGTTTTTTTAAACGTTTACGGCCTTGAGGTTTTGTAAAACATTAATTGTAACCGTAAATGGATAGAAAGTATGATGTGTTCTTTAATGAACTGGCAAACTGCTGTTGTATAAGAGGAATAAAACACCGGTGGACGTGCTGTTATAGGAAAATAATCAACTTCAGAAGCTCCGTAACTCCGCTTTGTGTCAGGATGCATCGCACCACCCCGGAGTTGATTATTTTCCTGTAAAGGCGTGTCCGAGAGGTGGTTTATTCCTTACGCAATCATCACCTAGAAATTAGAGAATTGGATCACAGTCGAAGAATAAATGAAGCTTTTCTTCTTTTCCTCCTTTCACACATCATCACTTCTTCCCGAGCTGAAGGTCAGGACATGTCCGTTGTGTATCTCGACACCAGCCCACCCACGAGACCTCTCTCTCTCTCTCTCTCTCTCTCTCTCTCTCTCTCTCTCGGAGCACACTGAAGGGATGATGGACGTCTGCAGTATCTGAGGAGTGGAGAAGTGAGAGAGAGAGTGGGGATGTTGCTGATACGCGGTGAACACGTGAATCAGGAGCCTCGTCAGTGTTTAATAGTGCAGAGTGACTGATTCCATTTAGATAAGCCGTGGTCAGAGTGATAGAAGTTCAGCTCTGCTCTCACTTTCCCTTCACAGGAAAACAAACAGATGCCGGCGTCAAAAAGACTCTTAAAAAAAACTCCACTACTCAGTGACCGGTTTCATCGTTCCGTCACATACATACAGACGATTTTATTTCAGATAGCTGACAAAATAGATTTGACTTGTATAATACTGACACACAGCTCCTGCCTGTCGTGTGAACAGCTAACATCTGAATCCCACTCTGGAAAAAAAAAGATTTTTATACAAAAACTGAAAGAAGAATTATTTATAATGTTTTACAAATTTCAGCCACTTTCTTTCTCTTGACTGCTGCAAATTAGTGTTTTATGTGGATTTCAGCTCTTTATGGAATTGGGTCAGATGTCTGTGTGAAGCAGCAGGAGGTTTGTTAGTTTGCTGAAATGTTAATTGTTTGGAACAGTGTCGGATCTTTTTCACTGGAAAAGATCTATAAGAGTGAATGATATATTATATACTGATATTTGAATGCATAGTTCTATGCTAGATTAAAAAAAAATGACTTCAACGACACTTTTATTTACTTTATTTTCCACAAAATTAAATAACTGAAAGCTGCAAAAGAGGGAATAGTTTAAAGAAATCTGTAAAATGTTTAACATTGTCCAGTGTTAAAAGTGATTACCAAATTTTAACTCTATCAGCTGTGACCAAAGAGTTTGTCATTATTTAAATAAAAAAACACACACACACATGGGCACGGGGGCTTAGGCTGCGTTTACACGACAACGATGTAGTCAAAAACGGAAAAGTTTTTCTCTTGCGTTTTCAAAGCGATTCACGTTTACACATATCCGCGATAACGGCCAGAAACGCTGTATTACGAATGCGCTCGCCTTTACAATAGACGCGTACTGCGCATGTTTATATACCTAACACGTACTACACACGCGCATGACGTCACCGTTTTCGAACATTCCCGTATTGGGTGTTTACATGGAGACGATAACGGCGGCGTTTTCAAAAACTTACACTTGCACAAAAAAAGGCCTTTGTCGTGTAAACGGCCCCTTAGTAGTTATCACGTTTGCATCGCACCTTTGGGGTTGGGGGTTTGAATCCCACCTCTGCCCTGTGTGTGTGTGTATGTGTGTGTGTGTGTGTGTGTGTGTGTGTGTGTGTGTTTGCATGTTCTTCCCATTCTTTTGGGGTTTTCTCCAGGTGCTTTGGTTTCCTCCCCGAGTCCAAAGACATGCTTTGTAGGCTGATTGGCATCTCTAAATTGTCCGTCTGTGTGTGTGTGTGTGTGTGTGTGTGTGTGTGTGTGTGTGTGTGTGTGTGTGTGATTGTGCCCTGTGATGGGCTGGCCGGGGCGTCGATCACAACCGGTGCGAGTGTTCATGTTTATCTGAGAACAGCGCTTCATTCTGAACAGATCTTGTGGAATTTTCAGCACGAGTTAGGACTGTATAAATCTCATACCGAGGTCCCTGTTTTATCTTTTTAATAACTGAGGAAATGAGATTATTTCTTGTCATTGCATTTTTTTTTTATTTTATAAACAGAATACAGCTGCTGTAAATGAGACATTCCTCGGTGAATTACAAAGCAGCGAACATCAGCGTGAATATTCATCACATCCATTTTGGCCCAAACCTTTAATAAGCTCACGTCTCACAGGAACAAACTCCTCGCGTTCCTCCGCTGCTCAACAGATGGCATTCCAGCAGCGCTCCAGAAGCCATGACGGAGATCCTGGACTTTCCTTCGCCAAGGTGCGTCAGTGTCACGCCGGATTTCACACTCCAGGAAACCCGATGCCCAGAGAGGAGACGCGCTGCTTTCTGAAGTGCCAGGACCTTTCAGTTTTAGTTAATTAATTGTAATGAGTCTGGTGCTGGTGCTGCGTGAGAACGTCTCCACGCCCGTCTCCAGAGACGCCAGCAGTCATGTTCCTCCACATCTGCTCTGGTTAATGGACGGACATTTAATTAGCACCTGGAAATGGGGGAAAACTAAGAGAAAAATGCAACAATAAAGGTCAAAAATTCAAGTTTACTAACAAACAAATGTTTTTTTTTTCTTTTATGAAAAACAAATAACAAATACAATATTCATCTTAGTCCATATTAGTTTCATTACATTTCATTAACTGGTTAAAAAAAAAATCAGAGAAATAATTTCTGGTGGCCAAAAACTGCTAGTATCAGTTTACTCCTTTTTACAATCTTCTTCTTCTTCTTCTTCTTCTTCTTCTTCTTCTTTGGGCTTTTCCCTTCAGGGGTCTCCACAGCGAATCANAACCATCTTAATCTGGCCTCCCTAACTTTGTCCCCCAAACGTCCAACATGAGCTGTCCCTCTGATGTACTCGTTCCTTATCCTGTCCAACCTCGTCACTCCCAAAGAGAATTCAATAATATTAATTCAATAATAATCAGTGAGGTACGTAAATATTTGGACACTGGCTGAAGTTATTGTTATTTTATGTCTACCACAGCATACCGGAGCTGAAATGAATAATGAACATGAGCTCAAAGTGCAGACTTTCAGCTTTAATCTGAAGAATTTACATCCAAATCAAGTGAATGATGTAGGAACTACGGCACTTTTTATATGTGGCCCCTCCCCTTTTTAAGGGACCAAAAGTAATTGGACAAACTAAAATAATCTGTGAAAAAAAAGTTAAATTGTAATGTTTAATACATGGTTGCAACTCGTCTGCAGTCACTGACGTTCACCTGAAGTCTGCAACGCTTCCAGACGCTGGGTTTCTTCCCTGGTGATGTTCTGCCAGGTGGTTACAGCAGCTGAGCTCACTTCCTGCTTGTGCTTGGGGTGTTTTGTCTTCGGTTTTTCCTTCATCACAGTGAAAAGCAGCTCAGTTGGATTCATCTCAGGTGATTGACTCGGCCATTTTTTGGGTTGCTTTTTAAACACGCTTCAGGTCATGGTCCATCTGCAGTGTGAAGCTTCATGCAATGAGTGCTGAAGCATGTGTCTGAATGTGAGCAGATAACATCACGCTGTACACTTCATAACTCATCCTGCTGCTTGTTTTATCATCAACAAAAACAAGAGAACCGGTTCCTCTGACAGCCGTACACACCCACGCCATACGATGATGTGGTACGCTTCAGATCATCAGCAGTTCCTTCCCTTGTCCATACTCTTCCCATCATCCTGAGGAGACGGTGGTCCTTTGGTGTTCAGGGGGCACTCCTAAAGACTGTTTATGGCTCTGTGGAGGCATCAGCCATCCTGTATGGTGTGGTCTGTTGGAGCAGCAGCATCACTGAGAGGGAGAGTTAAAAAGCTGGACAAGGTCATGAAGAGGTCACGCTTTGTCCTGGGCTGTCCTCTGGACTCGGTGCGGAAGGATGTTGACAGACGGGTCCTGACAAAACCGACATGTATGCTGGACCACGAGTCCCACCCCCTGCGGGCCGTCCTGTCAGCTCTGGAGAGCAGCTTCAGTGACAGACTGCTCCACCCTCGGTGTGTAAAGGAGAGATTTCATCTGTCTTTCCTTCCTGCTGCTGTGAGACTTTATAATGAACACTGCTGATTTATTTATTTATAAACTCTCACTGCAGTATTTACACTCACACTTACGTGCAATACCGTCACACTACTGGTGATTACATGTAGATCTTTGTCTTATCTGTCCAGAAGATGTTGTTACAGAACTGTACAGATGTTTTCAGACCTTTTTGGCAAACTCTAATCTGTTCTTCATGATTTTTACGCTTGCCAATGGATGACATCTTGCGGTAAACCTTCTGTATTTAGTCTGGTCTCAATTGGTCTTGATCTTCTCTTGATTGCTGACTTTGACATGGATGCACCTACATCCTGGAGCTAGCTCTAAAGGTATTCTTGTGAAAGGGTTTTCTTCTCACTAGTCTTCTGCCATCCACCACAGTTGTTTTCTGTTGTCTTCCGGGTCTTTTGGTGTTCCTGAGCTCACTAGTGCCTTCTTTCTTTCTTTTTTAAGAATAGACCAAATGGTTGATTTGACCACAGCTAATGTTTTTTTTTTATCTCTCTGATGGGTTTCGTTGGATTTTTGCTCCACCAGCAGTGAAGCTCTTTGGACATCATATTCAGAGTTAAGAGCAAGAAATTCCAAATACAAATGCCACACTAATCAGCTCGATACCTGTAATCTGCTTACCTGTGAGTGAAATAATGAGGGAGTAACCCACACCTGGTCATGGAACAGCTGAGCAGCCGATTGTCCAATCACATTTGGTCCCTTAAAAAGGGCGGAGCCACAGATTAAATACGGTGTAATTTCTGGACTTGTCCTCTGATTCGTATGTAAATCCTTCAGATTAAAGCACATATGCACTTTGAGCTCATATTCACTATTTAATTTCCTCAGTATACATTCACTGGTGGTTTTTAAAGGTACAATAGTCCTTTTTTAATTTTTTAAAAAATCTCATTAATAAAATCATCTGTAAAATAAAACGTGATAAAAAGTTGGTTAAGTCACAACATCAGCACACGTATATTACTTTATGTGGCTGGTTAAAAAAAAAAAAAACAGTTGAGTGCCTCTCAATTTTACTGACAGTGTTTACTGTCAATCTTTTTATAGACACACCCCCAATGCTGCTTTGCTCCGCCCACATCTCAGTGTGTTCGGAGAGGAAAACATGGTGGAATCCAGTAAGAACCCAACGCAGCCGGATCATTTCACTCTGAGCAAAGAAACACAAAGACACTTTAACAAACACTAGTGGTGCTTTTCAGAGATGGAGATACGTCTTACCGGTGAAGGAGATGAAGTTAAAAGTGTTCTTTCTGAACGTCTCTATGAAGTGCTGAGATGTTTAACTGTCTGGCTTTATATAAGGAATCAATTAAATGCATTATTATCCAGAAACATGGTTTAATAGCCGTATGTACGGAAAGCTAATCCCATGTACCGGTACTTAAACGTACTGCTGACTGAAAAAGGCTGAATATTAGGTTGGAGTTCTCATCGGTTGAGTTCACTCACTGCTGCTGGGCCCCATATGGACGGCCTGAAGAACCGTGTGGTTGCTGGGGATGGAGCCACCTGGGGGCTGTGGAGATGGTTTGG
>CM074969.1:830491-850047 GCA_037577455.1 Pangasius macronema | reverse complement strand
AACACGCGCTTAAGCTCAAGATCAGAATCGAGCGTAACTGAGACACGCCCCTGTTTTAGACAAACTCCGCCTCCTGCATGTGTGTAACTCTCACGTAATAGAGTTATAAAATATATATATATACTATACATAATATACTGTAATACTATAATATACATGATATAAAATAACTTTCCTTTTGAATGTGTGTAATAATAATGATGTAAATAATAATAATAATAATAATAATAATAATAATAATAATAATAGTAACAGCATCGTCAGTGTTTCTCCCGCTATCAGCTCTCATAAAAACGCCGAGGACGTCATTTCAGCTTTCCCGACTCTATAATTTCAGATCATTATCCACATTACATCTGCATCGTTTATCCGAGTCCGTTCACCTCCTGAATAAGAAAGTCCAAAAATATAACACACGGCTGAAACAAGAGAAAGAGAAAGAGCTCGGAGAGAGATTGAGATCTAAAAAGCCCCGTCATTTAAGGAGTTATTATGGTGAAGTGAGCAGGCTGTAATGACGGCATCACGGCGTGAATACCGAGAGCGGCGGATGGAGAAAGAGATCTCCCGCTCCCTCTGGGTGGAGGACAAAGGAAAGCTCAGGGAGAAGGTCAGATGAGCTATTTGGAAATTAATTCGGGTGTACTTATTTGCGTTGGTAAGAAAATGCATTTTGTTTATGGCTTATTATCATCAGCAGCAGCCGAATAGCTGCTCATGCATATTTATGGCTGTTGATGCAGAGCCGCCCCTCAGTCCCTCTTGAATACTGAACAGCGGCCAACAGCTGCAGATGGAGAAAAGCAAAAAAACAAAACTTTTTTTCACGCTCTTTTGCTCATGAAACAATACTTTTGTGTCCTACTTATGGGAATAATTCTGTGATTGGAACACTTAACCTTGGTAGCACAGAGTGTCGAGGGCCCTTGTTCCTCCCCACGTCGATCTCCTGCAGGCGTGTACACTCGACACGGCTTTACACGCAAGAAATTCAACCGGCTCTGCAAATGCTGGAGGAAATGACAACTAAACGAGTGCTATAAGCTCTATAGCCCGCTTCAATCTAAACATCCCTTCACTCTCGATCTCGCAATCTACGGCTTCCTCAAGGTGTCTTTGCGCTTCTCCAAGCCCCGTCTCCGCGATTATTCCTTTATTTCCGATGCTGCTGTGTGTTCGGGCGAGCTGTCAATCAGGATGCGGCGCGCCGGCTCAATCCGGCAGTGTCCTCTCTCGGCTGTGTGGGGTAATTTCCCTCCTGAAATTGCTGTCATCACAAGCTGTTTCTCCACATACATCAGGATGTAAATGGATTTTTGGTGACAGTGTGTCTCGCGTGCTTGCTAAGAGGCCATAAATAATAGACGAGGTGTCCTCGTTCTCACAGGAGGGAGGACATCCAACACTGATTTATAGAGGTGGATATACTGGGGCTTCGATCCGCATCCAGAACTCCTCAATACTTCAATATTCCAAAGTCAGTCCATGACGTTCCCGTAAAACCTCCTCCAGCTCCTTCTCTTCATCTTTCTCTGCCTGTTTATCTCTCCATCGCATCTGTCCTTCATCTGTCTCTTGGCTTCTCTGTTGTTCTCAATCTTTCAGGATCTCTTTTTCTTTTTCCTCCACCTGTCTGAAATTCCTGATTTGTTATTTCTTGTTGTTATCTATCTATCTATCTATCTATCTATCTATCTATCTATGCATCCTTCGTTCCATCTATTGAGTCATCGACTTCACCCATCCATCCATACATCCATCCATTGCTCCATCCGTCCCTCCATTCACTAAGCCATCTACTTCATCTGTACATCCATGCATCAAACACTCTGGTCATCTATCCATTTATTAGTGCACCTATCTCATCCATATCCCATCCATCCATCCATCCTTCTATCCCTCCATCTATCCTGCTATCTGTTCATCCATCAATCCATGCATCTCTTCCAGGTCTGATCCATATGTCCAACTGTCTATCTAACCATCTATCCCATCCATCAATCTGTTCACTCATACATCACTCCCTCTATCTATCTCAAACTTCCATTTATCTTTCAGTGTATTCATAATTGGTGCCATCTATCTCATCCTTACATCATCTATCAATCCAACAATCCAGCCATCTATCCAACCATCCATCATCCTGATCCATCCATCTCTCCATCCATCTGCTGAGGCTGAGGTGGAGGAAGACGTGAGTAGACGTGGATGTGACTGAGAGGAGGCAGTGTAAATATTTCCACAGCAGAACTGCAGAATGCAAAACACTCATCAGACCATTAGCATTCGCTTTAATAATTAAGTTACACACTAATCATTTATCATTTATGCTAACAGCTATTAGCAGCAGAGGATCATAGGCACAAGTGGCAGAACACCCCAGGGGTGGAGTTATCAAAGAGCACAAACGCTCAGAGTCACACTAGCAAACATGCTAAACAGAAGCAGAGTCATTAGGATCTGTGAAAACTGTCACTTTGAGGAGGTAGACGTTCCACTCAATGATCAGATTCACCAATGATACTTCAGATGGACAAAACTGTGTTTAGATTTTCATTTAAAAATGTAACATTAAAAAGATGCCAGAAGTTTAGTTAGATAGGAACAAGCAACACTGAAGTACTTACATTTTACAATCATTAACAGACAGATGTAAAGTTCAGATGTGAAAATTTACTGCAGAGATTGTTTAACAGATCAACAGGACTGGTTTACATATTTACACTTCAGCTTTACACTTCAGCTTTACAGATTTACAGCACAAATCCACAGTTTTACTGCTTTACAGTACAGATTTACAGATTTACTGCTTTACTGTACAGATTTACAGATTTACTGCTTTACAGCACAAATCCAAAGATTTACTGCTTTACAGTACAGCTTTACAGATTTACAGTACAAATTTACAGGTTTACTGCTTTACAGTACAAATTTACAGATTTACTGTACAGCTTTACAGCACAAATCCACAGATTTACTGCTTTACAGTACAGATTTACAGATTTACTGTACAGCTTTACAGCAAAAAGCCACAGATTTACTGTACAGCTTTACCGAATAGATTTACAGATTTACAGATTTACTGCTTTACAGTACAGCTTTACAGCACAAATCCACAGTTTTACAGCTCAGTTCTGTTCTGTAAATCTGTAAATTCATAATGTAAAACTGTTCTGTAACTCTGTAAATTTGTATGACACTATAAATCTACTGATATATAGAACAGATTTATATATATATATATATATATATTTACAGTAGAGATTTGTTGCTTTCTTCATCAGAAAAATTCATATAAATGTTCTTCTGTTTAAGTTACATATTTCCGTATGATGCTGTAGATAATTAGGCTTCTCTCCGTCCTCCTCAGACCTGAAGAGAAGATCAGCGAGACTTAGCGAGACTTCACTGAGTGCAAACGCTGTACAGAGGGGTGCGTCTAAAGCACGTTACACTGTGTGTGTGTGTGTGTGTGTGTGTGTGTGTGTGTGTGTGTGTGTGTGTGTGTGTTCTCGAGGTTAATTGGTGTGTAGAAAGCAGCTGTGTAGAGATGTGGGATGGAGGGATCAGAAAGTGAGGGATGGTAAAAGAGTGTAGGCTGAGAAATGAGAAGACGAGGACGTGACTGATGAGAGGCAGAGAGAGAATATATACACAAATATAACACAAATACACACGCTGAAGATACGTCCACAGGGGAGTGAACGTCTGCTCAATCACTCGTTACTCTCTCTCTATCACTCTCTCTATCACTCTCTCTACCACTCTCTCTATCACTCTCTCTCTATCACTCTCTCTCTCACTCTCTCTCTATCACTCTCTCTATCACTCTCTCTATATCACTCTCTCTATCTCTCTCTATCACTCTCTCTATCACTCTCTCTACCACTCTCTCTATCACTCTCTCTCACTCTCTCTCTATCACTCTCTCTCTCTTACTCCATCTCTCTCTATCACTCCCTCTATCACTCTCTCTCTATCACTCTCTCTCTCCCTCTCTCTATCACTCTCTCTCTCCCTCTCTCTATCACTCTTTTACTCTCTCTCTCCCTCTCTCTCTCTGTTCCTCTATCACTCTCTCTATCACTCCATCTCTCTCTCTCCCTCTCTCTATCACTCCATCTCTCTCTATCACTCTCTCTATCACTCTTTTACTCTCTCTATCACTCTTTTACTTTCTCTCTTTCTCTGTTTCTCTATCACTCTCTCTATCACTCTTTTACTCTCTCTCTCTGTTCCTCTATCACTCTCTATATCACTCTTTTACTCTCTCTATCACTCTTTTACTCTCTCTACCTCTCCATATCACTCTTTTACTCTCTCTCCCCCTCTCTCTCTTACTCCATCTCTCCCTATCACTCTTTTACTCTCTCTCTCACTCTCTCTCTCTTACTCCATCTCTCCCTATCACTCTTTTACTATCTCTCTCCCTCTCTATATCACTCTTTTACTCTCTCTCTCTCTCTCTCTGTTCCTCTATCACTCTCTCTATCGCTATATTATTCTCTATCACTTTTTTACTCTCTATCTCTTATTCTATCTCTCTCTATCACTCTTTTACTCTCTTTCTCCCTCTCTCCCTCTTACTCCATCTCTCTATCACTCTTTTACTCTCTCTCTATCACTCTTTTACTCTCTCTCTCTGTTCCTCAATCACTCTCTCTATCACTGTATTACTCTCTATCACTCTTTTACTTTCTCTCTCTTTCGCTCTCTGTTCCTTTATCACTCTTTCTATCACTGTATTACTGTCTATAACTCTTATTTTCTGTCTCTCTCTCTCTCTCTCTCTCTCTGTTCCTCTATCACTCTCTCTATCACTGTATTGCTCTCTATCAGTCTTTTACGTTCCCTCTCTTTTTCCCACTTACTCTCTCTCTCTCTCTCTCTCTCTCTCTCTCTCACTCTCTCTCTCTCTAGTCTAACTCACTTGTCACTATTTCTGACGTCTCTGTTACTTTCTCTCTGTTCATATCACTCTTTTTTCTCTATTTCTCTTTTTCTCTCTACCCATTATCACTCTCTCCCTTCCTCACTCCCTTTCTGTTTATTTCCATTTCTTGTTATTTCTCTCCCTTTATCCATCTCATTCTCTTTAATCGTCCTCCCTTCCTGTTCTATCTCTCTCTTCCTTGTTCTGTTTGTCTACCTCTCACTCTATCTCTCACTTCCCCTCCCTTTTATCCCCTCTCCCATTCTCTCTCTCTCTCTCTCTCTCTCTCTCTCTCTCTATAAGTGTCTTTCTCACTCATCACAGCTTCGTCTCCATCTGTATCTCTCACTCATGTGGTCCTCCACCTCTCTTTCCGTATCTCTCTTTTTCAATTTATCCCGCTCTCTCCTTTTTATCTCTATATCTTTCTCTCTGCCTTTATCATCACTACCTTTTCTCATCTATGCGTTCTGTCTCCATTTGGCTGCTCTTTCCTTCATTCTGTCTCTTTTCCATTATCGCTTTACCTCTATCTCATCTACATCTCTCTCTCTCTCTCTCTGTTTCTTATCTATCTGCCTCTCTCTGTGTATTTTCATCTCACCTTTCCCTTACTATCTGTGCTGCTCATCTCTCTCTCTCTCTCTCTCTCTCTCTCTCTGTCTCTCTCCTCATCACTCTTTCTCCCTCCTTCACTCTCTCCCCCTCTTCTCTTCTTTCACCTGCTCTCCGTCTCTCACTCCTCATCTCTTTTCTACCTCGCTCTCTGCCTCGAATGCTAATTAGAACACCTAAATGGAACATAAATGATTGAAACCTTATTATCTGAGGCAATTATTAATAGACACCTGGGGGAAGAGACTCCTGACACGACGTGCTTCTCATCCGCCGCTCGTCTCTTTCCTCCCGTCCGCCGCTTTTCAAAATGTTTGCCTTTCTGCGCGTTTGATGGCTGATCGTTTTCAAATAACTGCCTTTAAACCTGCTTCCTGTCTGCACACAGGAACACAGCGCAGTATTTATTGTCAAACAAACAGCAAAAAATAAATAAATAAATAAAATAAAACCCGGCCACAATATACGTACGTATTTGCAGTAACTTTAGCTAGCGAATGAGCTAGCATTCTGAAGCCCGTAGCGCTTATCAGTATGCTAACGTTAGCTATTTAAATCACTGCTAGCGGCTTGTTTTACTGGACTAGCTGATGCTAGTGCTTCTACTTTTTGTTTATGATAATAACATTAACGTTTTATTTACACCTGTCCAGGTACCTAATGGCACTCTAGACATACATTAAATAATAATAATAATAATAATAATAATAATAATCATATAGGGGAACATTTTAGATATCAAGTCTGTTACTAACGTGAGATGGAGGAAGTGGGCGGAGCTTCTGGGGGTCAATTAATATCGGCGAGTTCGAAATGTCAATCATTCCGCGTTCATATGGATCTGCTGGTTTTACTGGGGAAAAGGAAAAGTGGTGTTTTGTCATATCTCTGAGTGAAAGCTCATAGCAGCCTGCGCTGATGTTAAAATGCAGACCTCCTGCGGCAAACGCTTAAAGGTTGGCATGAAGTGCCGCAGTCCTTACGTCTTCTTCCACGTCTCGTCTTTCAAGCAGAGAGGTAGGAATAAAGTCCACCACAAAAAGGAGAACGGTGCAGCCAGATGGACTGATGCTCTCTCCGTCCCTTCAGCAATAAGGTCGCCGCCGGCGGGTCCGGAACAGGCCAATCACATCGCCTACATTTAATTACCGCTGACAGAAGAAGCTGTGGCCAAGGCCGAGTGGCGCTCCACACCTCCCCCGTGTACACCACCTCTGAACCCGGGACGTTCACGCCAGCCGGGGCAAGATGGTGGCACGGCACGAGCGTGGACACCAATCACACACACCAACACATCACCTTATCTCAGGAGAACCGGGTCTGAGAGGAGAACAGGTTTTAGATCCAGATGCCTTTGTGACCTTTCATCTCATCCTGGTGCTTTTTTTTTTTTTAGTTTGGTTTAATACAGAATTCTTCAGCTTTTAAAAGCTGCAGGTATTAAGTGTGTTATAATGTGCTCTCGCGACAATTTAAGGCCTAAGACTAACCGGTCTTCCACAAATATAATTGACGCTCATTCTAATGTTATCGTTTCTATAGTGACAGCTCATTCACCGCTGACGCTTCACATGAATGGATTAAAATTGTGTGAAATCGTTCTGTAAGGAGGTGTTTATGTAACACTGATGGAAGGAGTCTCCAGTGTCAGCGCTCTGTAACAGTCAGAGGTGAAGCTGGAGCTGTAAGTTTTCCGACGTCTTCAGGACGGAGGAGTTTACGCTTCCTTGCGGTTTCTCGGTAACATGACAAGCTTTTTTATTTATTTATTTATTTATTTTTTATTAACTTGAAGAGAGAATAAAGAGCAGCTGCTGAGAGACTGTTTATAGCTGCTATAGCGTAAGTGACAACAGGAACTTGTTTTACAAGCCTTAAGTTTAACTGTATACAGATAAAAAGTACGATGTTCCTTAAAATAAAACGTTGTAGTGGTAAATTGCTGTTTACAGTCTGAACAGAGATTGTGTGTAACCTAGTGACACAAAAATGATTTTTTTCCCGCGATTTCTGAAAAATATTTTAAAATCCTAAATGTTTTAATAGACTGAAGTGTTGTGTAGGTGCTGTGTATTGTAATCCACACCCGCAGCAGCATCGCCTCCAGGCCAGCAGAGGGCAGCGTCACCTGAACTCCGGCTCGATCGCTCACACCTGCCCCTGATTTACGGAGATTATTTAAAGACGTGTGTGTTTGCCTGCACACTTTCTGAAATCTTGCTGTATTTGTTCCTGAGCCGTGTTTGATTGCTGTTTGCTTTCCTTTGTTTACTTTCGTTCCTTTAGACATTCTCTTTCTTCATGTTTGCTGAGCTGTCAGTGATTATTGACCTCTGCCTGTATAACAACCTCGCTGTGTGTACTGCCATGTGGATTTGACGGCTCACTTTGTAAATAAACTTAAGCATGTGGACGGTGTGCACAAAAAACTGTTTTATTTAAGATGATGGGATTTTCGTCCTGAATGAACCAGGATTCTTATGTTATGTAAGTAATAAAGCGCTGTGTGTTTTGCTGTTAGAGTAAAATACTGAGTAACGGGATGGTGGGATGTAGCTTCGTCATCACACGACGTCGCTCCCTCACCAGCCTCTCTCTCTCTCTCTCTCTCTCTCTCTCTCTCTATGTTACTGAAAAAAGCATAAACTCCTCCATCCTGAAGATGTTAGAAAAGCTACAGCACATTATGTAGCACATTTCATGAACAAGACAATTAATTCAAAACTGCTCTGCAAATAGACCAAGAAAATATAGAACTATATCATTAATGAATACGCTAAATGAGAAAAGAGAGAGAAGGATGCTCATTAGGGTCTCTCAGGACATGAACACATGGACACTTTGTCTTCAAGACTCAAACAGAAAGAAGGGTCTCGTGCGCCTTAAAGAGAAAACGAGAAAGATGATGAAAAAAGAGAGAAAGAAACTGTTTGTTTTTGAAAAGATATCAGCGTATAAAGTGGCTTTTAACCAACAGTGAGCACCAATCGATCAGAAATGGAGGAAACGGGGATAAAAGACACAAATGCAGTTAAAACCAAACACCAAAAGACGTGAAACAGTTCCACCTGATAACGAAGGAAGATCCACCAAATGTGAAAGTAGGGGTGTACAAACTTTTGCACTTAACGCTTCAAACAGAGCCGGAGTACAGACTGTGTGCGTGTCTCGCGTCATTTGTGCGACGTCGACATATTTACGTGTAGTCGACGACACAGACCTGAGTTAGGCATGAGTCACGATACAAATCCACGGATTTGTTGGACATTAAATCCTGCACACGTCTCGTTTTCACTCCGCCGTCGCCCTCCGAGCCAAATTTAGAGCCCAATTGAGCCGGTCCGTCGAGTTCCCCGTCACAAACAAAGCCCCGACATCGTGTAACTGCGTGATTTGAGGGCTTGTGCCGAGGATGTTGAGAGATAAAGGCGTCTGGGGGACGCGAGCAGCCCGAACTAAATGCAAAAATGAAAATGTCAGTGGCGCTTGCCAAACTGCTCGACAGCGCTAATCCTCTGGAACGTTGTTAACCGGGAAAGTCAAACAGCATTTCCGCCAACTCCGTGGATCAGCTGATTCCAGAGAAAGCCTGCTTTTGTTTAGACTCCGAAATTAATTAGAGCTCCAGAGATAAATACTTTTGTTTCCAACGTCGCTTTTCCCCTCAGAGTGAAGGGCACCGCATGACGTTTGGGTTCGGTTCAGGAGCTAAAATCAGCCAAACGCTGGAGCTCAGAGGAAATGATGCGGAGTTTTTAGGGTTTTTTTACAGAACTGTAGATGATAAACATAAACAACTAGAACAAGTTGCCTGAGTTGTAATCCTTCTTGGCGACGAGTCACTACGTCGTTTTGTTTGTGTCTCTTGACTTATATTTCTTCTTATTTGAGATAAAAACAATTCTAACAAAAAACCCTTTCTCAGATTTTTATTCAGGTTTATTCTGCAATTTCTTTTATTACATTATTCTAGATTTTATTATTATTATTATTTATTTATTGTGGAGTACATCTCGAGCTCAAACTGAGCACAACCCATAACTCCAGATTTGAGTTTACACACAGATTTAGACTTTAGACAGAACACAAAAGTATAATCAATAAGTGAATCAATCATCTGCTTCTGCTATCGGTCATGAAATCGTGGGTTTTTAATTAATAACCTTAATAAATCTTTTCATTCAAGTTGGCTACTTTAATTAACTTCTCTCTCAGAAGGATGAGTTATGAGCTAAATAGTTTGGTGATGTGCGACAGTCTGACAGATTTATGATTTGAACGATAGAGTAAAATATTCCTTATTTCATTGTTGTCTATATACACTGACTCGCCTTCTGCTCGGTCATCATATTTTCGATAAATAAATAAATAATAAAACGACACTGGAGACTCCTTCCGTAAATGTTAAATAAACGTGTCCTTATAGAAAACTTTTTAATCCGTTCGTGTGGAGCGTCCGCCGTACACGCCCCTGTGAGTGAGCCGTTACTATAGAAACGATATTAGTGTTATGAAGAGATGTTATATTGTGTATTAGAACCTAATGGACTTGATGGAGGTGCGTTACAGCCGTGGATGCGGTTGTAGAAAAGCAATCAACAACTTTGCACTAATCAGAATTGAGAATTCTGCAGCGCTGTGGTATAAATAAGATTTCATCTGTGTGTCGGTATCGCTCTCACACACACACACACACACACACACACACGAGTGAAGTATGGCAGGGAAAAGGAGACACACACACACACACACACACACACACACACATGCATAAGAGCCTTTTTTATTCCGAGAGGCTGATCTCAATCACAGCAGCCATTCCTCAGGCTACAAAGAGCACGTCAGCGGCTCAGCGCTCTGCATTCAAATACAGGAATATATAAATATATAAATAATATATATAATCGTCAGGTTAATAATGTTCGAACTTTGCAAACTAAGGGTGTACATGTCCTCGTGTTTCTCTACCTCTGTACTGAAGTCAGAGAGACGGAGCTTATGCGTGGAGAAACACAAGAAGGGTCATTAGCTCACAGCGCGCTGGAAAGCGCCGGGCTCCGGCACAGGGGTACTGGGGCTTCGGAAAAATGGGGAAAAAATGGAGAACATGATTAAAGTAGAGCGTGGCACAGTGTTTGCCAATCTGCATGCTAATGGAAAGTTGTGTGTGTGTGTGTGTGTGTGTGTGTGTGTGTGTGTGTTTGAGGCCATGTTTTTGTATCTCAGTGAGGCCCAAACGTCCCCACAAGGACAGGAATATCTGACCATTCTGAACTTTCCATTGATTTAAAAAACATCTAAAAGAGCCGAAAGGTTCGGTTTTGGTTTCCGAGGTTGAGGTTAGGATTATATTTAACAGTAGTGTTAATTAGCTTCATTAATAATTATGTCAGTGGAAAGTCAACACAAGGATAGTAAGAGGTGTGTGTGTGTGTGTGTGTGTGTGTGTGTGTGAGAATCACAGCAGCAGTGATATACATTTTGTTCAAGCTCGATTTGCATTTCAGTGCTTATTTACTGCTGCAGAAATGTGTAACAATGAGGACTGGCTGACAGAAGTTTTGGCACCCATATACAGCCAACAACAGGGGACGTGATTGGCTACATCAGTTGATCTTATGTAATATACTTGTGTTACATCTATGACTGATGTACAGTTCATTCACTCTCCAATGGAGGAACGTTTTTAAAGGTTTTAAAGAATCTATCTATATGTCTATATCAGGGGCGTCAGACTCACGGAGCAGCCCTACAGCAGAGGGTTTACACCTAACTGCACTCTTAGAAAACAGAAAAGTAGAAAACACAGCAGTGGTTCCATCTAGAATCCTAAAAATGGTTCTTCAATTTGTCCTTCTTAATGGTTTCCCATTCAGAAAAGGTTCCCAGCTCTGGCCCCGTCCCAACGCGGCATGGCGATGTAACTTACAGCAGGTTATGATCACTGAACTGCTGGATGTCCAGCTGGTGCTCTGAAAACAATGTGGGCTTTATAGATAACTGGACAAGTTGAGGGCCACGAGCAGCTTCGTACTCAGGACTCCATCAGTGGACAGAGGATAGATTTTAACCAACCGGACTTCTTGTGGAAACTGTGATGAATTTACTGGTTGCACATTTGCACTATTTGTCCTTATAGCACACAATAACAGAAGGGATTTATTTATAATCGCACTCTCCGTTACTCCCAGATGAGGACGGGTTCCTTTAGAGTCTGGTTCCTCTCAAGGTTTCTTCCTCATATCATCTCATGGAGATTTTTTTCACCACCATCACCTCTGACTCACTCATTAGGGATGAATTTACATTTTTTTAAATCCATTTATTTCTGTAAAGCTGCTTTGTGACGATGTCCATTATTAAAAGCGCTACACAAATAAAATTTAATTGAATTGAACCTCTTAAATAAATATCCAAAGAACCCCTGAGGAACATTTTTTTTGTTTGTTTTCAAGTTGTCAATAACAGACATGGAAAAAGAACTGGAGGAGTCGGGCTTCTTTCATGTGTCCCTCTTGGGAACCCTTAAAGGTGGGTAGAAGCATTCAGAATACAGTTCTGAAAAACAGAGAACCAGGAACCATACCGAGAACCTTTGAGGAACTATTTGTTTTTACATCGATCAGTGTACACTCTCAGCAAAATTTAGAACTGTTAGTGGTTCCTCAGTTGTGTGGCTTGGGGAACTCTGAAAGGTTCTGTGCAGAACCCCGTAACAGTCTTTTCCTTTCCTTTACATCATATTTGGAATTTTATCATGTCCACCATCCATTATAATAAGTGAAGTGCAAAAGTTTGTCCCCCCCTATATTATTTGAATGGGAAATGAAACAAAATGTACCTCGATTTCACCAATTAAAGAACCTTTAATTATCCAGTCAACCACTGAAGAACCTTTTCTTCTACTTACTACACCATAGCTGGCATTTTAGCATGCGTACCCATCATAAGTAGTCTAAGTGCAAAAGTTTGTGCCCCCATGTTTTTTTCAGTGTGGAAATAATGGAAAATCTGTATTACTACCTCTGTTATGATTCATCTCCAAGAAAAGAGAAGGTTAAAAGAGACATGCTGTGATCACACATTCTGTTGATTTATAAAACATTTTCTGATTTACGTTTTAATCATACATGGATTTAATATCACATGATCTCTGGTCTCATTGTAATATACCGTATGTTTACATTGCTGTATCTCAATCTGAACAAAACATTCGCACATTTCTCCCTTTGATAAAAACTCCAGCGGGCGGATTATCCCGAAATGAACATGTGTTTTTGAAAATCCTCTTATACTGCGAGATTATCCTGTAACGGTTATTTTTCTCTCTGACTCATGGTTTATTGTGATAGCTTTCTGAAAGTTCAAAAATAACCAGTGAACAGATTTACAGAGTTTGAGCAATTAGACCCAGCCTCTGCTGCCTTGGCCGCTTTCCCGCGATTCTCGATTTCCTCTAATGGCTGCGTGGCAACGTGAGATCTCCAGCGATAGAGTAAGGAGAGTTCCTGTGGTCACGGACACGACGGAGCTGAATATTCACAATACAACACAACAAAACAGATGGAGCCTTGTTTATTTACTCTGAACCTTAGCGGTGTGTATATACCAAGAGTCACTCATGAAGTCCTTGATGATTTTAATATAATGATTATAATATAATTTATACTACAGCACGGTTAAAGTCCCAAATTTGATGTGTACAGCTGTAATGTGAACATCAGGTTTATATGAATGTGCTGATTCTAATGCGTTATCGTTTCCATAGTAACAGCTCGTACACAGGAATTTGTAAAGCGGATGATTTACGTGATCTAAGACTAATCAGAAATGGATAAAAACTACATTTCTTCCACTGATCTGGCAACCATGAAGAGTGTGTTTAAAAAAAAAAAAGTAATATCAGGTACAAAGCATGTTCAAAGTGTGTGTGACGATTCCTGGAGGTAGCCAGGAATAGAGAATGTAGAGAATTGCTAAGAAGAGTCGTGCTTTCAACAGGAAGAAAATACACTCTTCACCAGGAATCCATATGGAGGTCACGTTCTTCATTCAAGCAGACGACCCACGTGCGTTCCCTATAGAGCCGGCTGTACGGTACACGTGACTGCACTCGTCAACAAAATAAATAAATAAATAAATACGAAAATGGAGGCAGAGGAGAAAAATAAAGCTGTAGAAATTTAAGATGAGGTCTGAAACAAAAATTAAGTGTTGACACAAAGGCAATAAATACTACACACACACACACACACACACACACACACACACACACACACGTGCCATGAAGAATGATCCCCAGTGGTGAGACAAACTCAGGCCAAATCAACACACAGCCGTCTTTTATTAAAATTAAAGCAGCCCAAAGCAGGAGCCGTCACAGTGTTTGTTTAATTGGCCGGTCTATAATTTTGTTCTGAGAATTAAAATTCAATGAGTGAGATAACACAGGCACCCACTTAACCTTCAGCCCTTGTTTTGAGCGCTTAATGAATGCCTCGCTTCAGTGTTTATACCGCTAACGGCACAAGAGCGGCATCGAGAGACCCGGGACCTAGATCTCATTTATAAACACACGCCGCTCTCGCATTTATCTTCCCGGCAAATTACTGACTCGCTGTTGGTTAAAGGAACTCATCTGCATTGAGCACTGAGTGGAAGGAATGTTTGAGGTGTGTGTGTGTGTGTGTGTGTGTGTGTGTGCGCGTGTGTGTGTGTGTTTGTCTCCACTTTGCTGCCAGACTGAAGCCCAGGAGAAGCAGCCCAGCGGCAGGGACTCAGGTCTCACATGCATCTGTAATCCGTTTTAAAAGCCAGTCAGATAATCTGGTTAAACCGAGACGTCCACTATGACATTCAGGAATCTCCAGTCCGAAGTTCCGCCTGGTTCTGTGCTCAACCTACCATAAATATTTAAAATATTTAATCCTCCCATGTCTGTGTGTACAAACTAACACTTAAATAACCAGAATTCTGTAATAATCCAGTAAGTGTTTATATGCAGTTCAGTAATCTGATATCATTTGGAAAATTGTGCCTCCTTTTTAAACCAATTAAACAAACAACTATATAATATAATATAATGCAGCACTTCTGGCTTGTGATTGGTCAGGAGGTGTTGATTAATTTCCTATAACAGCAGCCCTGACGGTAGCGCAGGTTTAGTTTAATCTGTTATCATTCACAGGGACTTCACTAATAATAAACAGATTAAATAACAGGCTTGATCACTGATATTTTGACGTCTTGTCTAAGGAGATGCTTGTTTAGCATTGTTTCCATCCTTACACTCCTTTATTCTTCATCGTAAACTCTCTTTTCGGTGATCTGGACAGTAATAAAGGGAGTTATTCCACTCGTACCCGTTTCCTTCGAGTCTGTTTCTCGACTCCTCGCTACCGCTTTGCTTCGTTGTGTCTGTTTCTCTGGAAATAATCAGCTTGAGGTGCTGTGACCAAAGACAACTTTCTATTCTGATAAAACTCACTTCAGAAACATCGTTCTTGCTCATGCAACACGCTTTGATATGCAAATGATCACAGTGATTCAGTGAATATGCAAATTAGCTCATGATGTCATCTGGTGACTTCTGTCTTAGTTTGTAACATCTGAAAGGTTTTGTAGGCTCTCCAGATTCACATAAATAGCAAAGAAAGAGTTTGAAAATGTGTTTATAGATTCCTATAGTACGCTAATTAGCTCAGAATTGGAGTGGGTGTGAAAAGTAGTCTGAGTTGTGCGGTAAAGTGCAGAATGTCAGGTTTAACTTGAAGTTTTAAAAATGCAAAACATTCAGCATATAAGAGCCAGACAGGAGCCAGACTAAGAATAAGAGCCTGATCATGTTCCTTCCGCTTGGGACAAATCTGGGCCCTGATTGGCCAGAGGGAATTGGGAATCTGAAGAGTTAACGATGATTGGCGCTTATTTCACCACTGTCCTGACTTTTTTTGTCACATTTCCAAACACGAGGAGAAAGTACCTGTGCAGAACACATCATAATTCTCAACAGCGGTCCTCATTCGGAGCAAGATGTGGTCTTATTAACTCCTAATTACTTTTCCTTATTTCCCTCGGTGACACACTGGATGAACTTCTGTTCTCCGCTCGGTTCTTGCCAATTTAGCCGTCATTCAATAGGCACGTCAGGACAAAACGTCTCATCTCCTTCCCAATGAAGAGCCCTATTACGGCTCGGGCCTGCTAGCAATTATCCGAAAGGAATTATAAAGGTGTCGTTTTCAATCAAAGCAGCTCACACAGCTCGGTAGACGACACCTCCATCACTCCTCCTGCTTCCCCGTCGAGTTTCTCTCTCTCTCCGTCTCTCTCTCTCCGTCTCTCTCTCTCTCCCTCTCTCTCTCTCTCTCCGTCTCTCTCTCTCTCTCCGGGACAGCCGCACGTCCTCCTCGCCGTACAGAAGCTACTGATTTCTCCGATAGCGCTCCAGTCCACCTGCTGTGTGTTAATGATAAATGTAGCACACGCAGAGGAGGGAGATAAGGAAAAATTGAGAGTGACTCAGTCGAGCAGGTTGTCAGCCGACGTAACAAAGATGTAGTGTACACGGCCACGAGCCGCCCTCAGGAAATAACGGGGAGAGAAATTGGTCATTCCGATTGCCATTACACTTTTTAAAGAAGACGGTCATGGTGGGTGTTCGCGAAGCGCGTTTGCATCCTGTGATAAAACGCGACTGCGCTCTGCACTCAGCACTGATTGAGTTCGACCTTGGGAAGTGCGCGAAAGTTTTACTTCCTGAAAAGCAGCAAAAATAAATGCAGTAACACAAATGAAGTCAGATATGTGCAGCACTCGGCAACGGCATACAGTCACATAAGAGTGAGATGCAACACACTGTGTGGTACATGCGGTTTTAGAAAAATAATCAACACCAGCCTGGTGTGACGAAGCAGAGTTACAGCTCCCGCCCTGAAGCTCCACCCCATCACAGCACGTCTCTAAGTGCTTTATTCCTCTTTTACCAAATTTTTATTCATAAAAGAATAACATATCATTTTTATCCAATTATAGCTGCATTTCATGTTTGGAAACACGTTGGTTCCTGTTGTCACTTATACTACAGCAGCTACACGCAGTCGTTCCCTCACCAGCTTCTCTCATCTCTCTCTCTCTTGAAGTTAATAAGACAAAAATTAATGCAGCTCATCCTGAAGATGTCAGAAAACTTAGTTACAGCTTCACCTCTGGCTGTTACAGAGCGCTGACACTGGAGACTCCTTCCATCAGTGTTAAGGTTTTACAGAAAACTTCACCATATCAGTGATTTGTTAATCTGTTTATGTGGAGCGTTTGCTGTATGAGTTCCTGTGAATGAGCCGTTACTATAGAAACGATAACGAGCGCTGTGATTTGGAGCTGCAGTACTGTCAGAGCTGCTGTTATAGAAAATTAATCAACACCTTCTGACCAATCAGGATCCAGAATTCCCAATTGAACAGCACTGTGGTATAAACAGATTACGCTGTTAACGGACATATTAATAATTGTTAAATCAATTCTGATGATATTAATTGATCATTGATTAATACATCTAAGCATTTTATATTTTCTTATTTAGTTGCATTGTATTAGCAAAAAATACAATAGCGTTTTTATTAGCGTTTTTATTAGCGTTGCTCACAAAGCTACTGTCTATGATCGCTAACACTAGCTTGTTGCTTTGCTAGCTAGGTAGCGTGAATGCCAGATAATGTTCGCTAACACCTGGAGCTTGCTTTCTAGGTTTAGTTGAAGAATAATGACGGTATAAATGAAATGCAGCAGCTATGGAATGTGCTGCTTCCACAGAAAGTTAGCTGATTATTTCACTCAGAAATGTTTAACTGGGGATTTTGCACTTTAGCTGAACAACCGAAAGCTTTTTTTTAAAGAGATCTTTATGACATCTTTAAATAGTCAGCATCCAGTTCCTGAGTTGTGAGCACACAACCCACATGATATTCTTTCAGAGCTGGAGCACGATGAAGAATTTGCTAGCATAAGAAGAAACAAGCGTATCTATGTTTAGCACAGGGTCCTGTTTTAGAGATGAGACAGATATCTGAACATCTTCTACTAACACACCGCATTGTTTAATCCAAAATAAATATCCCAGCCTGCTTTTTTTTTGTCCAGAACGTTCCACTCCTGCCTGCGGTGGGTTTTTAAGGAAGTGTCAGATTGACAGCCGTGTTTCTCCGGACGCTAAGTGGCTTCCTCTGTGCAGAAGATTCCTGCAGACGTGAAGATGTCACGGCGTGTCCTTGTGCTGATCTCTGCAGGAAAAACAATACCGTTTGATTAAATCTGGAGAATCGAGATGGTAGATCTCAGTATGCTTCATCCAGTACACTGCAGATGTTGGTCCATCCCACCTGAAACACTATAATGGCAGAGCGAGCATCACACTGAACACACTCTCTCTCTCTCTCTCTCTCTCTCTCTCTCTCTCTCTCTCTCTTTCTCTCTCTCTCTCTCTCTCTCTCTCTCTCGCCTCAACTTCTCAAAAATTAAGTAATATTTAAGACAATTTGTAAGTGTACTTCAGATGATCCTATTGAATGAAACACGAGACGTTTCACGGTGTGTGTCGATCCACTCGTCTGTGTTCGCTACGGAATTTTCCACTTCCTACTTCAGAACGGTTACTACAGTAGAGTTAGTGACATCATCAGCGGACAATGCTAATGATGTGTTTTTTATGAATGTAATTTTTGAATTAAAATATGAACGCTCGTCAGATGAAGACGAAAAGGAAGAAAGGAAGCCAGTTTCACCGGAAGCGTCTTTAACGAGAACGCACAAATCATTGTGAGCTAGCTAGCCAGCTAGCGAGTGTAGCTTCTTCCGGATCTGATTTCCACTAATGGAGCAAAAATAAACAGAACGTTCGGCCATATTGTGTCTGAAATGTCACTTACTCCATTACTCCATTAGCGACGTCGATTCAGCCGCGACCCGCACTCTTACTCATGCGATAAATATTGTTTAAATCCCTTAAATATTAATCTCATGAAACAAAATTCGAACTCTTTTGTTTTCAAGTCGGTCTTACTTAAAAATAAAGTTAAAAATATATATATCAGGTGATAGAATAAGATGATGATTTGAAATGATGACATTCATAAAAACGAATGCAAATTGGGTTAAAAAAATTCTATAACAATTTAAAAACATGGATTTTAGATATGTTTTAGATATTAAAACAAAAAGACAGTTTCATTCATAATTAATTAATATGAATAAAAATGTCTAGAAATGGGTTGAATATTATCTCAAAGAAGAAATGTGAGATAAATTATCTACATTTTTGTAAATATATTTTATGTTTATATTTATTTTTATTTTAGTTCCTCTTTATATATTATGGTTATATACAGTATGTTATATTCTGTATATATTTTGTTGTATTTTAAGTGAATATTGTGTGTGCAGTTTTATTTTTTTTGTTTTTATTCCAACCTTCACCCTGCCATGACATTGGCGCTGAGCACACAGGCCGGTAAATGAGCGCTGGGAGCGTCTTTGATCTTCCCGTGATATCTGCTGAAATGTTCGTCCCACAACAAAGGCGAGCGCGAGGAGATCCAGGTAAAGCCTGGCCTTTTGATCTTCAGACCCACGCCGCGCTCTTCGTGCTCCAGACTGACGCGGGTCATTAAAAATCCCTTGATGGAGGGCAGATAAGAGAACAAGGTTACACAAGAGGACAGCGCTGTCAGAAATGTGCAGGGGATTTTACAAAAAAAAAAAAAAAGACCCTCGAGCTGCTTCATCCATCTCAGCATGAGACGTTTCTCAAAAACAATGTCCACCTGTGACACGGAGCTCTCTGATGTCCAACATCCGTAAAGGTCAGGAGCGGATTCAGCTTCCTGCAACGTCCAGGCAATCATTTCCCAGTCTTCATGGTCATATTTAACACCAATAAAGATCTTCTTCTTCTTTCGGCTTTTCCCTTCAGGGGTCTCCACAGCGAATCATCACTCTCCACCTATCCCTATCT
>CM074969.1:786919-794419 GCA_037577455.1 Pangasius macronema | reverse complement strand
TTACATGTTTACAGTTCCACACGTTTACATGTTTACAGTTTCACACGTTTACATGTTTACAGTTTTACACGTTTACATGTTTACAGTTTCACATGTTTACAGTTGCACACATTTACATGTTTACAGTTTTACACGTTTACATGTTTACAGTTTCACATGTTTACATGTTTACAGTTTAACACGTTTACATGTTTACAGTTTTACACATTTACATGTTTACAGTTCCACACGTTTACATGTTTACAGTTCCACACGTTTACATGTTTACAGTTTTACACATTTACATGTTTACAGTTCCACACGTTTACATGTTTACAGTTCCACACGTTTACATGTTTACAGTTCCACATGTTTACAGTTTCACACATTTACATGTTTACAGTTTAACACTTTTACATGTTTACAGTTTTACACTTTTACATGTTTACAGTTCCACACGTTTACATGTTTACAGTTTCACACTTTTACATGTTTACAGTTCCATACGTTTACATGTTTACAGTTCCATACGTTTACATGTTTACAGTTCCACACGTTTACATGTTTACAGTTTTACATATTTACATGTTTACAGTTTCACACTTTTACATGTTTACAGTTTCACACTTTTACATGTTTACAGTTTCACACTTTTACATGTTTACAGTTTCACACGTTTACATGTTTACAGTTTCGCACTTTTACATGTTTACAGTTCCGCACGTTTACATGTTTACAGTTTCGCACGTTTACATGTTTACAGTTCCACACATTTACATGTTTACAGTTTCACACTTTTACATGTTTACAGTTCCACACTTTTACATGTTTACAGTTCCACACGTTTACATGTTTACAGTTCCACACGTTTACATGTTTACAGTTCCACAAGTTGTACACTTTTACAGAGTCCACACTAAAGGAGCCAGCAGCGCAGCGTCAGTGTGATTTCCAGCTGCTGCTCTGCGGTTAAACTCATGAAAGCTTCTAAAGTCTGATCCTGGGCTTTTAAACTCCACTTTTTTGTTGCTTCTGTCTAAAACTCCAGCTCTTGTTATTGGACTTTATTCTGTTTAATAAATGACTCGTTTAAGTTCGGAGTCTTCACCGCGTTCTCCTGCTGCGTTTATTAGCTTTGCTGCTCCTAAAACTCCGGGAGTCATTAATGGAGCTCAGGCCGATTGCTTTTTTCCCCTAAACGTGCACCATTTCATTACGGTTATCTGCTCCTCAGTGTCCGGTTTCAGACTGAGGTTCAGGCATCTGAGGCGTTTTGTGTCTTGCTTGAAGCGATCACGACTCCTGAATTAGCAGCCAGTGAAATCTGCAGCCACTGGAACCAGTTAAAGGAAAGTAACAGGAGGAAATCGGCTGAGAAAAATGCTGCTCATGGCGGTAACGATTTCCAGAAGAACAAACATGTTGCCGGCTGTGAAAGACCATCTGCAGCCTGCAATTAAAGTGTCGCTCCTATAAAGCACCGAGCCAAAAATATGGAAATAAAAGCGCAGGGCTTTCTCTCAGCCGCAGACTCGATGTTTACAAGAACACAAGCAGCTTGTTTCTACTGATGCTCGCCATTTTAGTGGGAAAAAATAGCACAAGTCAAGCACAAGACTTTTATACCACAGCTCGGGCATCGCTTCTGTCTACAGCTGACAAAGCTGGCCAGGTCCGTCTTCAGTATTCTCCCAAATACATTAATAAAAAATATATAATTACAATATAAAAATAATAAAATAATAAAATAAAATAAAATATAATATAATTAATGCCATGACCTCGCCTCAAAAAAAGGAACATCAAGTACAGACTTCATTTTGTTCACTATCATTTTGAATAATAATAATAATAATAATAATAATAATAATAATAATAATAATAATGGGAAAATTATCATTTAAATCATAAAATAAAATAAAAAATATAATATAAAAAGCTTGTGTTTTTTCTGCAAAAATATTAAGCAAAAAAAAAAATAAAAAATCAAGCATCAAATTATAAAAGTAATATAATAGTGAATAATAAATAAATAAATAAATAAATAAATAACTAAATAAATAAATAACTTAAAAAATAAGATTTTACCATTTCCATCCCCCAGAGAAAATCTAACATGTACCAAATTTTGATTAAAAAAAAAAAATCAAGTTTATCATTTCAGTCTTAGAAAAAGAAATCTATTTAAAAAAATTGTTAATAAATAAAAAACAATGCACCAGGTTCACTTTTCCAGTCCAGAAGAGCTTAAAAAACATTAATGATAAATTAATAAAAACAAACTAATACATTACACTATCACGTTACAGAGCGCTCCCCATGTGAAGCCTGATGTTTATTAAGTTACAGACTCTGAGCGCGAGGTGCAGGTGAATCTGTCGCTGCTCGTGTCCATGCTTTAGGTCAGAAAGCATCACACACACAATATTTACGAACATCTTTAGCCGATTATCTTTACACGCCCTGATTTCCCCCGAACCCAGCCGAGGAGTTTTCGCTTCATCACGCTGAGACTCTCACGGTCCTGAAAGTGTAACGAGGTTTAATGAAACGTGAAACGATGCTGAATTGTGGACAGATGTTCAAAAATAGAGCCTCAGTCATGATTATAACTCGCAGATTACAATCCCTGAGCAGCGGAGCGTAAAGAGACGAGGAGAAGTTTCTCACCAACAACACGTCCTGTACTGCAGCAGGCACCTTTAATTAGCATTAGCGACATTGCTATCGTTGTAATAATAAAGAAGCTATTTTATCATTCTATTATACACTTAACTTTTAAACATTTTATACGTAGAGCAGTCGAGACAGCATGGGTTTACTACAGAGTTAGCAAGAGGCTAGCTACAACTACAGATAGTGATGCTAGCAGCTATATCTTTACACTGCTATGTTTTTTTTTTTTATCAAACAAACTGCAAACTGTTTCATCCGTCCAGACTCAAGTTCAGTACTTTTAATTCTTCTAGTGTAGAGCGTCTGTAAGTAGAACCTCATGATGGTATAACAGGACTGCGCTATAATTACGAACATAATTACGAACAGTACGTTTTTTTTATGTTTACAGTCGTGAAAGATTGACACGGAAGTGGATAAACGTCTGTTTGTGACCTCAGTGTACTGAAAATGAGAATAATGTCAACATCGAAAAACTTCAGCACTGATTTAAAGACACGTAAACATAAATGTGAAAAATCTTTGTTTATTTGTTAGCTAGTTAAGTTATCAGAAGCGATAGCGTTAGCTTGTTAGACGCACGGCTGTATTACACAGAGACTTTTTGACCCTAGCGGAATCTCTGTTTCAGAGACTGTTCAAAGTGATTCTGTGAAATAAAATGAAAAACACAATGTAAATAAAATTCAAGGTTGATTTTTGTTCAGTTTGATAAATTAGCTTCAATGAAGTTAGCGACTTTTAGCTAGTTTATCAGAAAGCTCGTTGAGATGTAGCTAATCTTTCCTTATACAATCGTACACATATTATTATTATTATTATTATTATTATTATTATTATTATTAATAAACACAGGATTTATGATGTAACAGGTGTCTTTTCAGGTCGTTGTGTAAATGTTTTGTAGTTTTAATTGCCGCGCAGCACAACACACGCCGAGGACGGGAGCGTCGCCCCGCAGGCGGATCAAGTGGCATTAAGAAATTCAATAGGAAATTCCTCTAATAAATCACCAGGCAGGACGGGAGAGACGGATAAATCAATCTCCATTCTGTTAGAGAGGAAAGGAAAAGCCGCTGGTGCTGTTGTGGAGAGGAAACTCGCGCTGTGGGGGGAATTTCAAATCTCTTCTGAGGGTGTGTGCAGCGAGCACATGCTCATTTCTCCACACGCCTGACGAAGGGAATGTTTCACACTTCCAGATAAACTCACAGTTATTTCTTATTTCAAATGATAAAAATACTCAGATGTGCTCCAATAAGATTCCACCTAGCTGTAGACGTTTCTAATCAGTCTGTAACCTTGGGATTATTATTAGTTTAAAGTTGGCTCTTTTTTTATATAATTTAATATATTACTTTCTTAAAAAAAAGTATCTATATACATTAATATGTATTTATTTATTTTTATTTCACTTATGTTGAAATGTAATGGTCACCCGCTGTAGTGTAAGAGGAATAAAACACTCAGGGACATGCTGTTATAGGAAAATAATCAGCTTCAGGGTGGGCGGAGTTACTGTTCCCACTGCGACGCTGATTATTTTCCTTTACCAGCACATCCCCAGGTGTGTTATTCCTCTTATACCGCAGTAGTTCTTTGGTTTTTGCTACACGGAAGACATTTGAGATCTGAAGACGAAGATGAGATCAGAATTTCAGCTTTCACTTCCTGTTATCTACATGTAGACGCGTTAAACAGCTCAGAACATGGCACCTTTTGTTTAAACCCTCCCGTTTTCTCAAGTGATTAAAAATACTGGAAATGCCTGGTGATGTCAGAGGGTCACGGGATATGCAACCAAATATTAACTGTTATTTACTGTAAGACTATCTGTTCCAATACTTTTGCTTACCTAAAGATTGGGTGGTCTGCCAGCAAAGGTGCCACGTTTTACGTTGTTAAACACGTCTAGATGTAAATATCAGGAAATGAAAGCGGAGATTCTGATCTTTTGTCTCATGTTCATCTTCTTATCACAAACCGAGAAGTCTTCAGTGTAGAGCAAAAACTAAAGACTTGGCCTTGTGTTTCAGTGTGTTGCGCTACTGTCAGGGCCGCTGTTATAGAAAATTAATCAACACCTTCTGACCAATCACAGTCCAGCATTCTGTCTGTTAAACCTGTTTATTTTACGTATTATAGCTTTTTTATATATTTACTGTTTTAGCTGTACTGGAAATAAATTCAGTTAGTTTTATTCTTTTTTTTTACTGAAAGCAGCCCTTTAATAAGCCAATAGACATTTTTTAACGATCTTGCATGAATAATTTCAGTATAAAACAGAGCCTAAGTAGAGCAACACACTATGGATTTTAAAACCGCTCGATATATCCTGCTGCCTCGCGTGGCCCGAGCTCTGCTCTAAATTATCTGGAGTATTAAGACACAGATTTACCTCCGCAAACGTATAAATTATTGATAGTCACAGGAGGAGATACATCTACTTTCTTCTGACCTTCATGCTGCTAAAATTGGGTTTTAAGGACCCACATGTCTGCGTTTTCTTTGACAAAAGAGGGTCAGCAGAACCGAAATGGAGTAATTAGGAAAATCCCGTGCCCTTGTGAAGGTCATTCTCTCAGCTGTGTCTGTAAAACAAGCTGCTGGTCACAGAAAGGAGAAGTTAAACACACCAGCGTGTCCATCCACCCAAATGCCAAATGCTAATTCGATTCGTTTGGTGTTTTTAATTTAGCATGTGGAATTAAATTCCATCCAAAAAAATGCAAAAATATCATCTTCAGAATTTATTTTAATGTTGTCTTTCCAGCATCTCGCATCGATCGAATGTCTCTCGCGCACGACTTTCTTCTGGGTTTTAAAAATCAACTCAATCCAAAATCAATTACTCAAAGGTTACGATCCAGATTTACACCAACGCGACGACAAAAAGCCTCTCCGCTGACTCCTAAAACTGAATCCTAAACAGGAATATTCAGAATATTCAGAATTCCTCAGTTCATAATTAGAGTCCAGCTCGTTAAATTCAGATCATCTTCTCCAAACTTTACAATTTTAATAGAAATTTCGACACGTTTGCGATTTTGATGATTTTCAAAGCTTTGGAGTTTTATGAAACGATGAAACTCATGTTGGATTTGTGATCTCGGGTTAAATATAGATAACTGTGCTTCATTAGTTTAGAGATATATCTGACGTGTGTCTGTGTGTGTGTGTGTGTGTGTGTGTGTGTGTGTGTGTGTGTGTGTGTGTGTTATACTCAGATGGAGGTTAAAACACATGAACATGAAAATGTAAATGTCTACTTTCAGGAGGTCTGAGACGGAGTTTAAACAGTTTCAAACATACAGTCACAGGTCTAACCAATACAAACATGGTGGATTATTTACTCCAGCACACACTGTGTCCACTCAGAGTACCAATTACACACAACAACAGCTTACACAACTGTACATTTAGTGCTTTAACTGATTAACTGTTACATTCAGTAGTATTCAGTTCAGTTCAGTTCAGTTCAGTTCAGTGTTATTTGTATAGCGCTTTTAACAGTGAACATTGTCACAAAGCGGCTTTACAGAAATAAATGGATTCACAAAAAATAAATTGTAAATATGTGAATTTATCGCTAATGAGTGAGTCAGTGGTGACGGTGGTGAGGAAAAACTCCCTGAGATGATATGAGGAAGGAACCTTGAGAGGAACCAGACTCTAAAGGAACCCGTCCTCATCTGGGTGTAACGGAGAGTGCGATTATAAATAAATCCNAAATAAATCCCTTCTGTTATTGTGTACTATAAGGACAAATAGTGCAAATGTGCAACCAGTAAATTCATCACAGTTTCAGCAAGAAGTCCGGTTGGTTAAAATCTATCCTCTGTCCACTGATGGAGTCCTGAGTACGAAGCTGCTCGTGGGATCGAGTCAGAGCTGCTGAAGAAGCAGGCGTTAGAGAAGGCAGCTAAATGCACTTCATCACTCTGAAATCATTCCACACGAGATGAAGCCGATTCTACACTCAGCTGCACAAGGCTGTATGAAGTGTACAGACACGGACAAGAATGTTTTTTTTTTTTTTAATCCTGAATGAATTCCTCTCAGGTATTTTAATCTTTTAAAGCTAAATAAAATGGAAAAAGTCAGTGTGCTGTAGCAGAAAGAATTCTGTCTCCGTGTGAAAGAGCGCTTTCAGAGCCGCGGGTTGCACATCGCTATCCAATCCCACTCGGCTAGGTTCGACTCCGATCCGTGGCACACGCCGGCTCAAAGACTCGACTCCGAGTGCTGCTGAGACCGAGGGAGTTTAACATGGTGGAAAAACCTCCCTGTTGTAGACATCATATCCTCCATCCATCATTATGCTAGAAAGAGTTTTTAATGTTAGATCTCTTAGGTCTAAAGCACTTATTGTTAATGAAACCATTACTGACCAGGAGTTTGATGCATTGTGTTTAACAGGAATGTGGATTAAACCAGACGAGTTTGTAGCATTAAATGAAGCTAGTCCTCCCGGGTACCGTTACACACATCAGCCCCGTCTAACTGGCAGAGGAGGAGGAGTCACAGTCATCTATAATGATCATCTCAGTGTCACACAAAAACCTGGTCATAAAATCAACACATTTGAAGTTCTTTATACTAATATAACATACATAGCCACTAAAAATAAGTTACCCAGGTGATTCCACTAATTATTATTTACAGACCCCCAGGGCCATATTCGGAGTTGCTGTGTGAATTTGCAGATTTCATCACTAACCTGGTTATTTCCTTAGAAAAAGCATTAATTGTTGGAGACTTTAATTCACTTTGGGGCTGCGGTTGCTGTAGTGGCTTTGGGGCTGCGGTTGCTGTAGTGGCTTTGGGGCTGCGGTTGCCACGAGC
>CM074969.1:759034-769133 GCA_037577455.1 Pangasius macronema | reverse complement strand
ACACGACTGCACGTAGCACTGAGCTCGAAACACACGACTGCACGTAGCACTGAGCTCGAAACACACGACTGCACGTTTTGCCGGGTTTCTCTAAAGCTAGAACAGGAGTTAGCTCAGGATTCCAACCGCCAGGACGTTTACACTGTATTATTATAAAAATCACTTAACTAATATTTCTATCGTTTAATTCCAGCCCCTTGTCCACATTTTAAACTCCAACAAATTTTGCTGATGGCTAAGTTTCCTAACGAATGAGACCGAATGAAGGAGTGCGAGGCTAATAGAGGAGTGCGAGGCTAATAGAGGAGTGCGAGGCTAATAGAGGAGTGCGAGGCTAATAGAGGTGGCTAATGTAGAGAGGTAATGTTAGCTAGCTAGCATCGTTTCTTCAAGGATTCTTTAGCCACGGCTCCAGATTATCTGGTGACTAGTACGGCGTACGCTCCACATAAAGCTCCACATATAGTTTTCCATAAGGAGAAATGTGTTTTTTTTAACACTTATGGAAGGAGTCTCCAGTGTCAGTCAGAGGTAAAGCTGTATCGTTAAGCTTTCTGGAGTTTATGATCATGACAAGTTGTGTGTTTTTTGTTTGTTTGGTTTCTGTAAAGAGAGGCTGGCGAGGGAATGACCGTTTATAGCTGCTGTAACGTAAGTGAGAACAGGAATGTTCCACAGCAGTATAAATGCATAAACAGTGTCAAAGTGCATGAGTTTAAAGTGAACGCTGCTGTGGTATAAGTTACAGTTTTATTCCTGACTTTTATCTGGAGGTCACAGAAGTCATGATTTAGCGATAATGAGACAGAAAAACAATCCGTATCCATGGTGATCGTTCAGATGGGAAATTCCCACACGGATAAACATTAGATTTGTCTCAGCGTTCTTAAACAGCAGAGCGTTCAATAATAAGCTCCAGCTGAGGGAATGTTTATTGGTTTATGGTAACTGGTAAAATAAAACAGCTCTTGAAGTAAGAACTCGGACAAATGAGACGAATCCGAGTCGTTTTATGGAGCGAGACACTGCAGTCGGTTGCCGCCGTCGCTGCTTCAGGGTCAGTGATAGATTATTGATAAGTATCAAAATAATCAATAATGAGTGTAATTCCCTGATGAGCAGCGTGTCTGAAACCGACCCGATCCAAACTGCCCCCTGTGTGTGGGGTGGCGTGGGGTGGCGTGGGGTGGCGGGGTAACAGATCATTACCTCCTGACACAGCCACATTAGGGATGATGTATTGTGCAACAAGGGAGCGTTAAAAATAAACAACCAGAGACACACACACACACACACACACACACACACATGTAGACAGGCTAGTGCAGCACAACAGCAACAACAACAACAACAACAACAACTTCAGGCTCGCTTTCTCCTGGTCAGATTTCTGCTGCTTTTGAATAATGCATGAGGAAACGGAGCTGTCGGTTTTTCCCATCTCAACTCGCTGGTTAAAAAAACGAGGCAAAAAGTTCTAACTCACCGACGTTGGACATCTCAGCCACGCGAGCGTAGTATGGTCCATGCAGAAACTCAGGCGGGTTGTCGTTGATGTCCTGGACCTTGACGATGAATTCGGACGGAGGCTCCAGAGGCTTGTTGGTGTCTCGGGCCACAGCCTGCGCGGTGAGCGTGTACTCCGCTTGTTCTTCACGGTCCAGCGTCTTCGTCGCGTGGATGTTGCCCGTTTTATCATCGATGACGAAGATGGTCCCGGCGCCTTCACCTGAGAGGATGTATTTGATGTTGCCGTCCCCTGTGTCCACATCAGAGTGAAGCTAGAGACAGAGAGGAGGAAATGAGTCACGACTTACTGGTACAGGATGAGTCAAGGCGGCTCAAGGCAGCTGGTGTTTGTAAATGACCGTCCAGCTCTTATTGGCTGGGATAAGGCAGGGGCTACATTCCCATAATACTGGTTAAATGTTGTGATCAACGTTAAGCCCTTTTCCACCGACAAATCAAACCATCTGACATGATTTACTGAAGAAAAGCAGATTCTCAAACAGTCAGCTTTGTTCCAGCATCCAAATGCTTCTGGTCTGGAACCGACAGTCGATGAGGTCAGCCTCAAATAACCTCACGTTTCTTTGCTTTAAGACATGCAGAGGTTTTGAAAAATATCCCTGAGGAGCAGGAGAAAGCCACGGAAACAACAGTTGAACTCGTTGACCACAGACCGAATAAGAGCGTCATTGCTGATGTGAATGCTTTAAAGAGCTAGAATGTAAAGCTAATTTGCATATCATCTGCAGGGCATACACGGTGGTATCTATAATAGAAAACTTTATGTGGTTGTTTTAATTTTTATAGACTTCATTAGGAAACCACCGCACGATGATGTAAAGGCTCGGATGGTAAACCTGTGGAGATGTGGACTAGTTTCCTGTTTCCAGCACTGGTTTAACATTTCATGTTTTGGTGACCCAATGAAGGATGTAAAAATAACATCAATCCATGCAGGGATGTTAGAAATGTGGACTCGCTCTTAAAAAGGTTCCCCAGTTTCCTGAACAATCCACTTTTCTGCACCAACACTATAGAACAAAGGGATATGAGATAAAATAAAGGTATTTTTACAGTTTAAAATAAAGGTTTCAGTGGTAAGAGTGTAAAATCTTACAACAGATGACTTGGACCAACAAGACTGCTAAGTAGTGCACACTACAGAAACGCTGCAGCTTCTCTTCATCACTCATCAGGTGGGATGGTTTCTTAACAAACAGCGCAAAAACACACCGACTGTGGAAGGTTTTACGAGCTGAACTTCCAGCTTTGAGAACGTTTTACCCTCCAAAATCCCCAAAGCCTTCTTTGTTTTGTCCCTAGCTCTATGTAGGATCCTTAAACTTACATTATGAAAAGCTTCCTGTGAAAAGCTAGAATCGCTAATCGTATTTAAAGAAACCTCTTTTTAAAAATAAGTTTGAACTCATTTAGAGCTCAAGCAGATCGCACGGCCCGTGCCGTCTCTTACCCGGCCCACGAGGACAGGATCAGGTCCCGTGTACTCCTCAATGACGAAGAACTGATTCCAAACCCATCCTCGCTTGGAGCGATGGAGCACGTGTCCATCCTTTCTCCTCTCTCGGTGTCTGTAGGAAGCGAGATGGCGGCGATGTCCGTGTTCCTGAGGGCCTCGAGACGCCGCTGTAATCCATAACATCGCTATTAAACACAAGAAGAACACCTGAACTCTCAAACCGTCCCACATCCTGTCCGTTCTCGCCGACGCCCTGCGCTGAGTATGTTTCTTTTTTTTTTTTTACGTCCTAAAGCTTGGACGTTTAGGTTCTAGGGGAGGAAATAGGGTGAAGGATGTGAAGTAGACGAAGCGGTGGTTCACTTAATATGTCCGCCCACGCTGAGGTTCATCCCAGGCGCCGAGGCTCAGTTTGTTCCTGTGCAAAAAAGAAAGAGAAAAAAGATAGAGAACATTTTCAGTGACAGAGTGTAGAGTGTTTCGGGATCACAATCAAAGTTTAATTGACTTTGGCTGAAATTGGAATGTATTAATTCGTTCTGTAGCGGTGTAGCCTGGACTAATTAAGCGACAGAGGTTGTAAGCCCATTTGCTCTTATTTAATTAGACATTGCAGCGCCAGTGTTCTCCCGGCAAGCCATTTCCCAAGTCACACACATCCGTCCCGTGTGATCTAATAGCTGGAGGTTTGAGATTTTGTCATGCACACACACACACACACACACACACACACACAGAAATTGCTGTTTTTCCCCTCCGTCTGAGCAGAATGCTAATTTAAAAAAGCAAAAAGCGATCACAGCTATGGACCTGACATCTGCCTTGTGTTTACTGGTGCAATGATCCTTCCTCAATGGCATCATTTTCTTTTCCTCATCTGAAGATAGCCATGTCATGCTACACTAATTAAGCAGCTGAAGTGTTGGCTTGATACTCTTTCATCACCTCCTGCTTGGATGCTACAGTTATACAGAGAGAGAGAGAGAGAGAGAGAGAGAGAGAGAGAGGAATGGGCTTGGAGAGATTTTCCCATTCACTGAGTCGCTAATAACCTCCAGCTCCAGCATCGAGAGCCACCCCGGTCTCCTGGCTGCTTCGTTTTCTCTCCTTCTCAGCCTAATACATGCCCTAATCATGGCCCACCACAGCCGTAAATCAGAGAGAGGGGTTTTAGAGGAACGGAGGAACGTTAGTGAGCATGAAATGCAGGTGAAGGGAATAAAGAAAAACAAACCAAACAAATCTCCTGTGCACGAGTCAGAGCCGTAAATATGCTCCAAATAAGGTGCTGGGAAGCGGGAAAATAGGGCCCTAACTCTTCAGGCGTGTCGTCTCTCACCTCAGAACAACCGCCACCACCAACAACACCATCCACCCCCAGCACCACCCCCGTACCACTCTGTCAGCTTCCATAATGACGGGCTGATAACAGCTGACGCGGTACGCCTGCGTGGCTCGGCTGTAAAACTGGCAGCAGCTCGGGAAAGAAAAAGACATTTTATCCCTGGATTTTCCCTTCTCATGAACTGGACACCACTGTGTGTGTGTGTGTGTGTGTGTGTGTGTGTGTGTGTGTGTGTGTGTGTTGTGTGGGAGGATTTATTTTTTTCTTCTCGAGAGACTTCGTCTCTGGATGTATTCAGGAATGTGCTGCATGGACGGATGGGTGGATGGAACGGATGCATGCGACCACCGTGGGACGGAGTTGGAAGAGAAAATTCCAGCGACTGTCAGCTCACAAGTGCCTCTTCACACAAAACCAAAGTTCAGCCGAAACTAAAAAGCGACATCGAATAGAGTCGATCAGCCAAGAAATCTTTAGCGTCCAAAGTCTGTTAGTTTTGGACTAAAGATACGAAGCTAATGGCGCTAAGGAGAAAACGAAGCTTAAAGACATCGGTTTAGCGAGGTGCAGCTCATGAGGAGCAGTTTCCCAAAAAAATAAAGATATCACATCAAATGTGAGCTTTATTAATTAATGAATTTATTTATTTATTTTCATCCAAATCCCATATAACATACTACTCTTCAAGCATTAGGCCACGCCTCCTAATATTTCTGCGAAGCTGCTTTGTGAAAATACAGGACAGTGGGTTCTTCTGGGTTCTTCAGGGTTCTTCAGGGTTCTTCAGGGTTCTTTAAGGGCTCTTTGGATAATTAAAGGTTCTTAGCTTCCAAAAAGTGTTTTAACTGGAATTATTTCTGACACTCTGTTGTAGTGTTGGACATTTAAACAACCTTTAATCAGGTCAGGATTTTCTAAGAGCCTAACGTACACGAATAAATAAATAAATAAATAAATAAATAAATAAATAAATAAATAAAGACAGAGAAGAGAAGTGGAAAATGGGTTCTTCGTTCTTCCAGGGTTCTTTAATGGTTGATTAGATAAGGGTTCTTAGCCTCCAGAAATGTTTCATCATCATCCAAAATGCTTCGAACGTACAACTCCGCCTTCAGACTTTAGGCCACGCCTCTTTACTTTACGAACATTCCTGTAAAGCTGAATTGTGAAAACGTCGTTAAAAGTTCTATGAAAATAAAGCTGAACTGAATAAATGTCTCAGAATAAATATTATTAAGAGCTACTCAGCGCCGGCGTCTGTGATGTCCGCTCCGACTGTAAGTGCATCTCTCCCCATAAAACCTCCACGCTTCCGATTAATCCGTCCTTTCCCGACCAAACCCGGAACCACGAGGTGATTTAGGGGAATCCTAATAAACGCCCTGAATCAGATTGATCTCCATTCTGCGCGTCTGGGCCGAAGTCACTGAGGGATGGAGAGCGACTGAGCGTCAGCGCTTTATCCTCCGTCTGTACGGGAACACACTCCTGCATTAGACCTTCAGACGGATAAACGCTTAATGCACCTGGTGTCGAGAAGGACATGCGAGCTGAAGTGAGTGCAGGAGACACACACACACACTCACACACACATACACACACACACACACACTCCTGATAACATCTAATAAAAATACAGAAGCAGGATTCAGAGGGAGGAGGAGGAGGAGAGCGAGGGAGGAGAACGAGGGATGAGAGCGGAGGGGGTTTACAGGAGACCAGGATGAACTCCAGGCTGAAAAAAGCCACGTTCTGGAAGCAGAAATGATTACGCAGCCTCTCACTCTCTAATTACTAGTTTAAAGAAAGAAAAGAAAGCTCCATGAACCACCATGGAATATATTACACACACACACACACACACACACACACACACACACTGCTAACCAACACGCTGAGATTTTCCAACATGACATGCCAAGCCAAGAAGAAAAGAGGGGGAGAGAAAGAAGAGGCCTGAGAAAAAAAGAAGGAAAAGAAAAGTGAAAAGGAAAATAAAGGGGAAGAAAAATGGAGAAGGAAGGAGAGGAGAGAATACGAGAAAAGAAGGATCGGGGGGAAAATGGAGAGGAAATGAGGATGGAAAGAGATTTTTTTTTTTTTTAAAAAAAGGGAATAAATAAAAAAGGAAAAATAGAAAAATGGAAGACAGTAAATTCTAACGGCTCTTTCTGAGTTCTTTAAAGGGCTCCGGATTTTCTAGGAGTGTAAATGAGTAAAGGAAGAGAGAGAGAGAGAGAGAGAGAGAGAGAGAGAGAGAGAGAAACAGAAGAAGAGTGGAGAAAGGAAAGGAGGATGATAATAAGTGAGTGAAGAAATGAAGCAAAGAGAGGAAAGAAAAGAAAAGGGGGAAAAGAAAGGGTGAGACAAATACAGAAAAGTTAAAAATGGAAAATGGAAAAGGGGATGATGTGGAGGAGGAGGAGGAAAAAAGAGAGAATAGAAATGTAAACTACAGAACAGAAAGAGAGGAAAGAAAAGAAAAGGAGAAAAGAGAGAATCAGAGAGGGAAAGGAATAAAAGGGAAGGAACAGAATGAAAGAAACAGATGCGATGAAAACAGAGGAGAAAAAGAGATGATGGAAAAAATAAATAGTAAAGAAGAAAGAGGGAAAGAGGATGAAGTAGAGGAAAGAAGTGAGGAAAGAAATGAAAAGGAGAAAGATAATCAGAGAGGGGAAAAGATAAAAGGGAAGGAAATGGAAGAGGAGTAAAAAGAGAGTGATGATGGAGGGAAAGAGAGAAGATAAAAGGAGGAAAATGAGAGAAACAGATGTGACGCTCTGTCTCTCACAGCGCAGGGTAATTAAAACACTCCCTCTGGTGGTCCTGATTAGCACGTGTGTGTGTGTGTGTGTGTGTGTGTGTGTGTGTGTGTGTGTGTGTGTGTGTGTGTGTATATACAGGTTCTCCATTTTAGCTCCACAAATGTCACGTTTTCTTTCTGTTTGTATAAACAAGAACAATTCAGCAGGAGGCCAGAAAAACAAAAAATACAACAAAATAATAAATAAATAAATAAATAAATAAATAAATAAATAAATAAATAAATAAATAAATAAATGTTGCCATCTGCCATGTGTTTTTTTTAAGTTTTTCATTTGTTTGTTTTTAATAATAAGTTGCTGTTATTATTATTATTATTATTATTATTATTATTATTATTATTATTATCATACTACATATTATTTAAAAATTACATCATTATAAAATAGTTTCAAACACAATTATTTAAATACTACATTTTAAAATAAGTCAAATATTTTTATAAAAAAATCCCTGATATTTTGTTGATTTTTTCCAACATTGATTGTTTATTTATTTATTTTTGTTTGTTTGTTTGTTTGTTTAATATTATTTATTAATTATTCTGTTCATTTACACACACACACAGACACACACACACACACACACACACACACACACACACACACTGAGCTAGGCTGAAGCAATAATAGTGATTCATGTGTGTGTAGATGTGATGGATTCTCCTGTCGACTCGCTCCCTTGAGGCCACGCCTGATATTTTCACAAGTGTCTACACAGAGTGTCTGTGTGTGTGTGTGTGTGTGTGTGTGTGTGTGTGTGTGTGTGTGTGTGTGTATGTGTGTGTGTGTGTAATACGAGTGTGCTGTCATTCAGCAGTGGGTTTTTGAAAAAGGTGTTTGAAGAAACGCAAATGAAATCCCACAGTGAAACTTCACACACACACACACACACACACACACACACACACACACACACACACTACGATCCTGCTCAAAGCACCATGCCAGAAACGTGTGTGATAAAGCTAATAATTTTTTTTTTTCGTCGTCATGGCGGCGAAAATGGAGTCATCAGGGTCCCAGTGTGTAGTGCGTCAGGGTCCTAGTGCCCGACCCCCTGCACACGACCTGCTGAGTCACCACAGAGGGAGCTAGCGAGCTGACTGAGACACGCCCATAGCCTTCTGTTTCCTGTTAGCTACATTAGCATTTTCTGTAAACATTTTATTGAGTGAAAGAAATCATTTCTCTGTGATGAAACAGAGCTGTGGATGTTTTTATGTTGTTGAAGCAGCTGTACAGAGCGTGAAGTTAAAACACCGGAGTAAAGACGAGGAGTCGAGGCTCACGCCGAGCAAAGCAAAGCAGCGCATTGATTTTTAGGATTTTTATGAATGAAAGCAGGATAAATCTCTCACGCTGAGCTTTCAGGGAAAAGAGTGAGGAGAAAAAAAACTAAATGAGCGTGTTAGAGTGTAAACGGCATGTTTATAAAACACATAAAACGTGTTTAAATAAAATAAAATACTGTAGAAAGAGAACATGCGTCCGAACAGACGCTGCTGATGAGACGGTGTGTTCATTCTACTAACTCTCTGATATGCTGAAGGTCTTTTACTGTGTGGAAATGTTTAAGATTTTTCAAACGGAATTAAAGCTGCGGTTAAGAAGCGATGAAATAAAGCGAACTGCGCGAGGACGTGATTCATGAGGCAGCAAACTGAGGAAAAAAATGCAATCAGGTTCATATAGAACCACGACACTAGACTCAGACTCTCGGATCAGACCCTCGGATCTGACTCTCGGATCAGACTCTCGGATCAGACTCTTGGATCAGACCATCGGATCTGACTCTCGTATCAGACTCTCGGATCAGACTCTTGGATCAGACCATCGGATCTCACCCTCGGATCAGACTCTCACATCAGACTCTCGGATCAGACTCTCGGATCAGACTCTCGGATCTGACTCTCGGATCAGACTCTCGGATCAGACCCTCGGATCAGACTCTCACATCAGACTCTCGGATCAGACTATCGGATCAGACTCTCGGATCAGACTCTCGGATCAGACCCTCGGATCAGACTCTCACATCAGACTCTCGGATCAGACTATCGGATCAGACTCTCGGATCTGACTCTCGGATATGACTCTCGGATATGACTCTCGGATCAGACTCTCGGATCAGACTCTCGTCTCCCGGCTGTTTCTAATAAAAGCCCGTCAGAAAGCCGGCGTCTGAGATCAGCGTTGTGTTTCCGTAGCGCCGTGGGTTTTCTCCTGGAGGATCTGAGGATAAATACAGGCACTTCTTTGCTCTTTACTCCCTCATTGATTGGTGGAGTTTGTCAGAAGCAGGAAGACGGATTTCTAACACGCTGAAAGGCTTCGGAGCGGCTTCCTACACGCACCTCACGCTGCTCGGCTCTTTGACGGAACAATGAGGAGCGTTGGAGTCTGAGCCGAGACGCCTCCGCTTCACCGCGGCGTATTTATAGTGCTCCCGACACTCACAGCTCTTTCTTCTCCACCCAGCTCTCCTGCGTCACTCCGAACCTCTCTCACACCATCATGCTGTTACACGCTGTTACACGCTGCGTTCTGATTGGCCGACTCGCTTTCTTCAGGTTCATATTAACACGTCGTTCTGATACGGTATCGTTTCCACGGTAACAGCCCGTTCACGGCGACGTGTACGGCGGACGGGTCACGTGATTTTTTTTTTTTACGGAAACGTGTGTAAAGTTTTCTGTAAGTAGAAATGTGTTTATTTAACAGTAGAGTCGGACAATACTGCAAAAATATCATATCGCGATATTTCAAGACATTTGTACGATACACATCATGATAAACAGATATTAACTTTAAAAACTGCCAGCAAAACAGACATGCATTTAAACGTTAACCTGTAAAAATCAGTTTGATGCTACTTTTATTTGATAAGTCTAAAAATGAATAGGAAGGAGAAGGAGAAGGAGGAGAAGGAGAAGGAGAAGGAGA
>CM074969.1:742392-759017 GCA_037577455.1 Pangasius macronema | reverse complement strand
TGTCATCGGTTTCTCCGAGCAGACGAAGCGCACCGTGAACCTGAACCCTCCTGAGGATCCGTACGCCTCCCGGCTCCGAGTCGCCTCTCGGCGTTTGATGTGAAATGCAATCCAGCTTTCAGAAAGTGCCTGTAACACGAATTCATAACCTCTAAAATGTCACTGAGGAGCTCATCGTGATGGATATCTGGTGCCTGCGGTTGTCATCAAAGCCCGGCTGAGAACACAGCCTCGCTTCTCTCGGTTTCTCGTTACGGTGCGGAGCTTCTCGCGGTCAGCGATCGCGCTCTCAGGACGAAACCCGACGCTTAATTGCCGTTCAACTACAGCGACTAATCGGTCGAGGTGTAACGCAAAATACCCAAACTCCAGTGTATCTGATCACAGCTTCTCCAAAACCCTCAGTGCTCCAGCCCTCGCTGAGCTTCCTCGCGGCTGAAATACTGAAAATATGGATTTTTTTCAGGTGGATTATTAGAAACTACAATCAGAGAACTCGTCCTCACATCACTCCATCATCTCCAAAACAGACACGCCATTGATTTTAAAGTCCTTTTACTGGTTAGCAAAGCTCTTAAGAGCTGTTCCCAGAATGAAAAGCCGAGGAGCTGAAAGCGCTTTACGGTAACAGACTGTGGGACACACGACCCGACGAGCTCCAACCTGCAAACCAGATCATCCGGCTCATTCCCCTCACTATACGCTCCAAATCTCATTACTGCACTTTTAGCTTTAGTTTAATCTCACATCTTTTCTCACATCTTGCGCTCCTTTACATTCCCAAACCTTTCGCTGTATGTTCCAGAAACTACATGGAACACGGCGCGAAGTAATCGAGCTGGTGCTCAGCGCGAGGCTCGGGAGCGGACGCCTTTAGCGTGTTAACTTACGGACGCTTTATTTATCTCGTCTAAACTCGTTTTCTTCCCACACTCATTATCTCATGTTACGTTTCTGACTCGTGGATTATTGCGTTTTGTTTGTGTGCAGCTCATTAAGGTGTGTGTTACATAACAACCCTGTGATGAACAGAATCACCAGAATAACGCCTTCTTTTAAACGGTGTGGAAGACAAATAAGCTGATGATCTCGCCAGAACCGTGCAGGTGAGGAAACATGGCGGCGTGCTGCTGATGGAGGAGAAGAAAACAAAAGAAATTAGCAGAAAAGAAGTAAAGGAGAAGATGAAGGAATAAGAGAATAAATGAAAAGAGAAGAGAACTGAGGAAAAAACTGAGGAAGAAACAAAATGAGAATGGACGAGGTCAGACGAGAGAGAACGAGACGAGACGACAGAAAAAAAGTAGAGAAGAACAGAACAGATGAGACAAGACAAAATAAGACAAGAGTTAGAAAGATGAAGAGAAGAAAGGAGATGAGAATAAATAAGACATTATGGAAAGAGAAGAGAAGAGAAGAGAAGAGAAGAGAAGAGAAGAGAAGAGAAGAGAAGAGAAGAGAAGAGAAGAGAAGAGAAGAGACATGTAGAACACCTCTCCACTCCTGCACTGCTGCTCTTTCAGGGCGCGTGGTTCTCTGTGTCAGTAAAGTAGAACCGTGTCCTTGGATATGAGAGTCTGAGTGTCACCTTTCCACAGAGAACCCGTCTCAGCGCTCTGCTGCAGTCTCCCGAGCTGAAGGTTAAGAGCCTCGGCGCTCGCGGCAGTGAAAAGAGAAGGCGAACGGAAAGGAGAACGTCTCTGTAAAGGAGAACTTCTCTATTTTAGAGAACATCTCTGTAAGGGAGAACGTCTCCATAAAGGAGAAAGTCTCTATTAAAGAGAAGATCTCCGTAAGACAGAACATCTCCGTAAGACAGAACGTCTCCATAAGACAGAACGTCTCCGTAAGTGAGAATGTCTCTGTGCGCTCGGTTCCTGATAAAACTACAGCAAGAACGTGGATAATTAAAGAACCCTGACGCTGAGGAACTCCTTCAGTGTTCAGTGTAAATATAACTCCACATACACACTGGTCTTATATAAACACCTGGAACTGAGTAAACAATATGAGCGATCATTATCGTTTCTATAGTAACAGCTCATTGTCCTTATCGTTTCTATAGTAACCACTCAGTATCGTTTCTATAGTAACCGCTCAGTATCGTTTCTATAGTAACCGCTCAGTATCGTTTCTATAGTAACAGCTCATTGTCCTTATCGTTTCTATAGTAACCGCTCAGTATCGTTTCTATAGTAACCTCTCAGTATCGTTTCTATAGTAACAGCTTGTTATCGTTTCCGTAGCATGACCTCATTAGGAGAGAGATTAAAAAATGCTGATACGGTGAAGTTTTTTGTAAGGAGATGTTTATTTAACATTTATGGAAGGAGTCTCCAGTGTCAGCACTTTGTAACAGTCATACAGGTTTTTGAAATCCAGGATGAACCACGAACCATCCCAAGAACCCACGAGGAACATTTTATTCCAAGAGTGTTTCCTACATTTACGTTTAAGAGACCTGCTCCTTTAAATCTGTACGGTTACACTTACAGTAACGGAACCTGCCGTGAAAGTCAGTATAACAGTGTGTGTGTGTGTGTGTGTGTGTGTGTGTGTAAGAGAGGACACACTCTCCAAAGCCATTAGAAAGCTGTGATTACGCACTACAAGGCCTCGGCTCTGCACATTCTGCTCATGCTAATATTTCTCATTACTCATCGGTGCTCTCGCTTCACCTCGCTGTTTGTACGCGCAGAACCCGACGCCACCGGATTAATAATCATAAAGATCCTTTACACCTCCGTGATATTCCCCTCCTTCCTCTCCTAAATCATAATTTATAAGCTGCATTTACTTTTTGTCCTTTTCACAAAACACACACAATCTGTTTGGTGGGGAAAAAAAAAAAAAACAGAAACAAAAATCAATCTGTTGTGTGCGTTTGTGTTTCAGCTAAAAACCAGCTGATGAATTCATCAGAAGCAGAGCTGATGATAATGAAAGGGAAAAAATGTGCATGAGGATGAAGTCTTTCGCTTCGTTCGTTCTGGATGGAGTGATTAAATGCAGATAAAAGAAGATCTGAAAGTAATTGGGAAAATGATAATAATTTATAACATCCATCAGCTACGAGGAACAACGGAATCGTTAAATCTGATCCTCTAATTTTATAGCCGAGAATAAAAATTTCAAAGCTAATTTAACTCTCAGGTTTTTACTCTTTTCTTTTTTTATTTATTATTATTTTTTTGCTTTTCCAGAAAAGTGTCATCAGATTTCCAGTCACTATAGAAATATATTATTATTATTATTATTATTATTATTATTATTATTATTATTTAGTCTATCGTTTGCTCCTTTCATTTTGTTTTGGGGAAAAAAATAATTAAAAAATTTTAAAAAATGAACAAAAACGAATGCACATTTTTCAGTCTAAGTTTTTTTTATTATTATTAATCCCTGTGTTCATTTCTGGCTCGAGTGATTAAATGCAAATAAAAGGAGATCTGAAAGTGATGATCAGTGGATTGAGGAAGAAGAAGGCGAGTAATATCCCTCAGCCGTGACGGTAATCGCACGAGATCATTACGTCTGATCTTTTCCTCTTTATGGAGAAGAATAAAAAAAATTCAATTGAAGTCTTTCTTTCTTTTTTGTTTCTTTTTTCAGGATGTCAGTTAACAGTGTGATGAGATTTCCAGTCGTTTCAGACTATTATTTCTTCCCTCTTTTTCTCTCGTACATCAATAAGGTGGTAATTATGTCTTCAGTCATCCCTCTATTCTGATCCTCCACTCCGGAGCGCCGCCGTACGCTGCATGTTAATGAGCGAGTCATAAAAACACACACGCTGAAGACATCTGCATCTCCGCAGCCTTTCAATCCGCCTGCGACGGGATTCATCCATAATTAAACCGCGCGAGGTTAATAAAAGCGCCGAGTTTTCCCGCTCTTCCTGTCGGAGGATTTCTGTCTCGCGGCAGGAAGTCACCGCGTCTCTGCTTCCTTTCCTCCGCAACCAGACGACGCCGAACGCTCCTCCACTGCCAGAAGAACAGAAAGGAAAGAAAGGACCTTTTCATTTCCTGGAAAATGGACGGGGTTCTCAGACGGCCTCATGCCGAAGGGAACGACTCGCAGGAAACCACAGCGTCTGGAATCGATTTGAGGGAAAGGGAAAATAAAATGCCTGGAATTCTTACGCTGCTTAAAGAGGAGGCGGAAAAAGCGAAGTGCCACGGATCAGCTGCTGAAGCGCAAACATGGAACTCTCAATTCTACACAAACTCTCATTTCTACACTAACTCATTTCTACACAAACTCTCATTTCTACACAAACTCTCATTTCTACACAAACTCTCATTTCTCAATTCTACACTAACTCACTTTTCCCATTTCTACACTAACTCTCATTTCTACACTAACTCTCATTTCTACACTAACTCTCATTTCTACACTAACTCACTTTTCTACACTAACTCTCATTTCTACACTAACTCACTTTTCTACACTAACTCTCATTTCTACACTAACTCACTTTTCTACATTAACTCATTTCTCATTTCTACACTAACTCTCATTTCTACATTAACTCATTTCTCATTTCTACAATAATTCACTTTTCTCATTTCTACACTGACTCCAATTTCTACACTAACTCTCCTTTCTCATTTCTACACTGACTCTCATTTCTACACTAACTCATTTCTCATTTCTACACTAACTCACTTTTCTATACAAACACTATCATTTCTATACTATCTCTAATTTCTATGCTGAACTTAACTCACTATACAAATACAAACTTATATAATAATAATAATAATAATAATAATAAACTATCAACACTACCAACTCTAATTTCTAGACTAATTCTAATGTCTACACTGCTGAGCCTAATTCTAATTTCTATACAATTACTAACTCTTATTTCTACACTGTTAACTCTAACTCTAATCTGCACTGAGCTCTAATTTCTAAATTCTACCTCTAACTCTGATTAATACACTGCTAACTAAATTCTATACTCCAACTTTAATTTCTACACAAATACTAACGCTAATGTCTACAGTGCTACACTTCTACTGGATTTTTGCCCTTCTTGAGGAGAGAAGGAAGAACGGCGAAGGATCAGCCGCTGAATCACGACGGAGGAAAAAGCTTCTATCGCTTTTGGTGGAAAAAGAGGAAATGGATTCAGTTTGAAAGGAAAAAGTTCCATCTGTTGGGTGAAAACCGTAACACAAAGCTCCAGTACGTTATTCAGGTGAAAGTAAATCTCCGCGGGCCGCTCTCCTGAATTTCAGTAGGGATTTCTTTTTTCCATTTTCTCTTCTTTTTTCTTCTTTTTCTTCCTCTCCTATTGAGTGACAGCTTTTATTATTTTTCAGAAATGATCGGGAAGCGAGCGGCTCGCAGATAAACGTCGCTTCAGTCACGACACCTTTTTCAGCTCAGCCGTCCCCCTGGAGCACGGCTCAATCCTCTGAACGGATAAACACACAATTAGCACTCGTAAAAAAGATCTTTAAAAAGAGAAGGGAGGAAAACACAGATCTGAGGAAGTTCCCCGAGAATTCTGCGGCCCGATAAATAAATAATGGCCTCGTCTCCGGATGTCGGAGGCAGAATTTCTGAGGCAGAATTTTGACACGCATCACTTCTCATGTTTCTGCGCTCTATAAACACTCTGACCTATAAATCACTCTGTTACTGAGAAGCTGATGGGTTTCCTGACATTTCTCTCGGCATCGACATCATCAGCATCGTAATCTGCTGCTTCTGAAGCGTCTCCAGGAATTTTCAGAGCCGCAGCGCCGATCCCGAAGGAGCGCGGCCGAGCCGGAACCCGGTCCGCGGCTGTTAAACAAACACAGACGAGGCCCGAGACGGAGAATAAACACGGCGGGGAAAATAGAAAATCAGGAGCAGAGCACAGAGGAAGTCAGAGGCCATTTCACCGCCGCCGGTTTCCTCCGGCCTGAGATGAAGAGAGAAAGCGATTATACTGAAGGAGTCAGAGTTCATTCAGGAAGCTGCTGTAGACAGTTTATAAACCCGCTTCAGATCCTCACGCTATCGTCTACCCGCCATCTCCGTCACCGAGTCACGTGCTGATGGAGCAGAGTTACTATAACAGCACGTCTGCACGTTTTTATTTACTAACGAACAACACAGCGTACATTTTATCCGTTTACAGTTACATTTAATGCTGTGGAACGTCAGTGAAATGAGTTAGTTCGCGTTCTCGCTTATGTTATAGCAGCTATAAACAGTCGTTCCCTCACCAGCCGCTCTTTACTCTCTCTCTCTTTCTTCTCTCTGTTGAAGATAATAAGACTGAAAAAAGAAAAAAAACGCAGCTTGTCATGGAAACCGGAAAGAAGAATAAACTCCTCTTGTCCTGAAGATGTCGGAAAAGTTACAGAGCGCTGACACTGGAGACTCCTTCCCTAAATGTTAAATAAACATCTCTACACAGAAAACATCCCCACGTCAACGACTTTTTAAACCTCTTCATGTGCCTTACGCGTCCCTGTGAATGAGCTGTTGCTATAGAAACGATAACGTGTCAGAGCGAGCGCATTAATGTAAACCTGCGCTACTGTCAGAGCTGCTGTTATAGAGAACTAATCAACAGCTAATACTAACTCATTTCTACACTGATAACTCCTACAGAACATCTCATTTCTAATTCTTATTCTGATCTCCGTACTAACACTAGCTCTCATTTTTAAACTCAAAATTTAGTTTTTATGCTAATAATAATTTCTACACAACTAACGCTAACTAATTCTACACTGCTAAATCACACTTTTATTTCTATTTAATTTCTATCCTGCTAAATTTAATTCTAATTTCTGTAGTAATACTAGTTCTAATTTCTAAACTCTAAAAGAACTTCAATGTCTCTATCAATCTCTGGTAATTACACTGGTAACTCAAACTCTCATTTCTATTTCTCATTTCTATACAAAAGCTAACTAATTTCTATCCTGTTAGATCTAATGTTAATTTCTGTAAAAAAAATAAATAAAAATATTGGTTCTAATGTCTAAACTCTAAGAGAACTTCAATTTCCATACCAATCTCTACACTCTAATTCTACCCTGCTAACCCGAACGTTAATTTCTACACTAAGTTTATTTTCTCCTGCTAACTCTAATTTCTAAAATTAATAGTTTCTGTACCTCTAACACTAACTAAACTTCCTTTACTGTTAACTCTAAACATAATTTCAGTATTCTTATTTCTACACTACTAACTTGAATTTCTGTACTGCTAGGGTTAAAGTCTGACTCTAATTTATAAAAGAATGACCTCTAAATTCTAATGCGAACTAACTGATAGGCTGATAACTCTAACGTCTACGCTACAAACACTAGCCCTAATGTCTACACGGCTAACACCATCCGTTGAATTTAATCAAAATGACGGTAAAACCAGTTTATGAACTGTCCTAATGAAGGTCACCACCTGGTCTGAACTCCGTTAATGTGCTCTCCTACAGCCTGACCCAGTTTGAGTTTAGAAATCTGTGACTGCCAGGACTACCGTCGTGACCAGGATCTGACATTAACCCTGAGCTGAACTGCTTACAGGTTCTTTATGGCTCTCTCGGCCCTGTGAGGTCTCCTACATGGTTCTAAGCAGCTGTTCTAAATCACAGCTCCAGCAGACAAACCTAACCTAAATGTTAGTCGTGCAATATCAGGCAGAAAAAAACCCCGGGAAAGACCTGTGGAACTTTAAGGCCTCCAGAGTCCAGAATAGAAATAAAAAAAAAAACTTAAATGGAAGGAAAACTGCAAGGCTAAGCAGCTTCTGAAGCATTTCAAAGAGCATCAGAGGAGACAATTTGAAGTTCAAGCTCAGAGCTTAGAGCTCCTCTGAGACGACTAAAACAGGAAATGCTTCATCTCCAATCATCTCCCGGCCTCTGAATCCAGCTCGCCGAACACACACTGCTGACTCCAACACTTACTCCGTCTCCCTTAAAACATCCAGTGACAGCCATCTACCAGCAGGGACGCTCAGAAACAACCGAGAACTGCTGATCAGGTGTAAACGGCTCAAAACAGCGGCGGAAAACGACAACGGCGTGACGCCAACAGGGAGCAAATAACGGCAAGGCGGAGAAGAGGAAGTAATATAGTGTACGTTATCCATCTCCTCTGGTCACTTCCGTGTCATTACTTAAGAATAACCCTCACGTCTGGGAGCAACGCGCCTGTTTGTGAAATATACCCCAATATATCACGGGTTCCACAGCAGCCAGTTAATGAGTCACATTGCCGAGTCAATTAGGAGCGGCTCCTCGCCTGTGGGAGTCACCGTGGAGGAAATTACCCGTCGCCTGAGCACATACATGACATGATTGTCTGGATTAATACCGAACGACTTAATGGAGAAAACTCTGACCCGCTAGAGCAGATGATGCTGGAATTAATGGAACCAGAACTAAAATTCGAAATTAAATTTCTCTCCGCGGTCGAGAATCGAGACGTGAGAAACAAGCAAATGAAGCACTTTAATTAACAACGTTTAAAAAAAATGAGCCGCAAACGAGATGCGCGGCGTTCCGGCCACATGATCCGGCCCACAGGTGAGTCTACAGGGGGCGGAGCTTAGTGTAAAAATACACAGTACAGTAATGTATTAATGTTAAAGCTAGCCAGTGCTCTGTTTAACTTCTAGCATTAAAGCTAATATTTAACACCACGCTGTAAAAGTGAAGATGTCACATGGTCAAGTATATAATCAAATGTACCTTAAGCTCCGCCCTTCTTCAGGTAAATCATTCAAGCTTAGTTGTATACATGCAGCATTGCATAATGTGTTATAAAGGTATGTGTCGATATACAAAACTTGTCTAAAATTGTCAAATGTTCGACACTTAATACCAAAAGATTACATAGCTACATTGCAAAAGGGGCGGAGTCACCATGTGGTGGAAAGGTTGACATACCGAGTGAGAACTTCACTAGAATTAAAACCCCGATTATGTATAAAATGATTGAAAAGTGTAGAATGTCCGACACTTTTTTGTGCTACGTGGTCATGTGGTCATGTAGCTATGTAGCAGAAGGGGCGGAGCTACCAGATGGCTGAGTGAGATGCTGCTATGGATACAAAAGCTTTAAAAAGGTCAAATTGGACATTCTTTATTTAAAAAAAAACTGGTTCTTCCTGCAGGGGTTTGTGTAGAATATATAGCTTATAGTGCATACGGCATAATTTGAGCCCTGGCTGAAGTTCAGTCCCTGAGGAACCGGCTTTACGCTGTGACGCGTGACGTATCTGAAAGCATACCTCACACTAGCGCGTGTCTCACGGTCCTGTTCATCATGACAGCTTTGACCTTTTTAAGTCTCTGACATTGAGGACGTACAGGACCTTATCATCAGCTCTGTCCCTTAGCTAGCCATTTTTTCGAGCTAATCTCACAACACAGCGCTATTTATGCCACTGCTGTCTATTTTTTGTTGCGTAATGACCTTTCTCGGTGCAGCAGTTGACCTCCCAGCTTTCACACACTCTACATGTGCCTGATGGGGATTTTCACCCTGCATTAACACACTCCGCCTTTTCACGAGCAGCTGGAGAGGATGAAAAAGCTGCACAGGCTCCGAGGCCGGCTTTGACCCGAGCCGACCGGCGCTCCTGCTATTCTTCCTGCAGCAAACGCAGAAATTAAGAAGATATTAATTTGACGGAAATTTGACAAAGAGAAGCGAGAACCAGGGCAATCCTCTTTCTCATTCTCACAAAGTGGAGAAATGAGATTGGTAAAGCCCTGCAGGGGATTACATTTGTTTTCAGTGTCTCCTTCTCAGATTCCTTTTGGGATTTATGAACCATGGTAATCCTGCGGAAACCGAGTTTTACTTTCTTTCTTTCTTTCGTTCTTTCTTCGTTTATGCATGACATTTTTATTCGGTGAGAGAGCAGCAGAAGGGCTTTGAATCTGGACAATCTTCTTCAGTAATAAACGGAGTCACTCGGCTGCAGTTGAATTGTCATGCAGGGAAAATAAAACTGTGGCGTTTCAGGAGCTAATCATCATTCTGATCAAAAGTGGCGCAAATAGCAAGGCGTCGCTCTGAGCTCCGAGCTGAAGCGCTATCGATTCGTCATCTCTGTTTAATCAAAACTCCAGCTTTGCGATCAATAAGCGCCAGAGGATCTGAAATACATTAATGCCATATCCAAAGTCCGAGAAAATCCTTCTGGACATGAGGAGGTGGCCTTAGTGACCCTGATTCAGATTTAGAGCCTGCGGCGCTATTTATAGCCTCAAAACACTAACTCTGTAAGGTGAAAATACGTCACTCGCCATGGCAACCAGACCATGAATCTACCATCGGCTTCCTCAAACCCATAATCTCTATCTAAACGCTGGGGGCTGAAAGTTTAGTCCAGGGTCCTGAATGTGACTAGCATGTCTTATGCTAACACTGGAAACAACAAGCAGTCTTAATAAATAAGTCAATCTCCATGGCAACCAGACAATAAATCTGGCTTTTCAGCTGCGTAGCTCAAAATAAACCCATGATCTCCAGGTAAGTGCATTTTGCATGCATGCATATGTGTGTGTGTGTGTGTGTGTGTGTGTGTGTGTGTGTGTGTGTGTGTGTGTTGTGCTAACACCACAGAGCTCCAGGTTAAACGTCTCATAATAATACTCATCTGCACACGAAGAGGAACAAACCTCCATAAATGCCGGCTCCCCGCTGTGATTTATTCTACTTTAGGCTTAGGGTCAAAGGTCAACGCTCAGAGGGTGGGCTGGCTGATGTGAACAAACAGCTTCCTCTGCTTCCTGTTTTCGTCTCTCTCATCGCAGACAGAATTAAAAATTAAATTTTAAACCTTTTTTTAATTATTTAAACCTCTTTTATTTATTTTTTTTTAACAGAAATGGTGTTCGGTGCAGTTTCTTTTCCACCATAACTCATCACTGAACCTCTTTATAATAAAAACACTTTAAAAAGATCATTTTTTATTCATTTTCTGACTCTTTATGAAGTTGGATGTGGTTATTATTATGGATTTTTTTCTGGTTATAATGATGTATTCCTTAATTAAAGTTAACGTCCACTCTGAAGCACATTAAATATGTTTATATTGAAATATTTCTAAGCTCTAATTTGTCTCAGATGCAATTAAATATCACACATTAATCATATATATTGATTTACGGGTCGTTCAGGGGGATTTTCCCCAGTTTTCCTTTCATTAGCCGTCTAGACCTTAGAGCCACTCTCAGAAGAAATTCTGTTTCCTTAAAAGTTTCATATAGAAAACTACAACAGAAGGTTCTCCTTTCAGAAGACATTCCCTAGAACCTTTAACCAATTAAAGAACCCTTGAGGAACCAAATCCTACTTTAGCAATGGACTGGGAAGAAGAAGAAGAAGAAGAAGAAGAAGAAGAAGAAGAAGAAGAAGAAGAAGAAGAAGAAGGACAACAAGAAGAAGAAGATGGAGAAGAAGAAGAAGAAGAAGAAGAAGAAGAAGAAGAAGGACAACAAGAAGAAGAAGATGGAGAAGAAGAAGAAGAAGAAGAAGAAGAAGAAGAAGAAGAAGAAGAAGAAGAAGAAGAAGAAGAAATAGATTAAGAAGGAGGAGGAGGACAAGAAGAAGAAGTAGATGGAGGAGGAGGAGGAGAAGAAGAAGAAGGAGGAGGAGAAGAAGAAAAAGGAGATTAAGAAGGAGGAGGACAAGAAGAAGAAGAAGAAGATGGATGTAACTGATGATAGATAAATAATAAACAATGTACATTGTTCTTAAAGGGTTCTTTGGACAGGTATGAGGCTCTTAGAACACTCCAAGAGGTTCTACTTGGATTGAATTCAACATACACCTCTAAGTGCTCCCACAGAGAAGGAGAACTTTAATAATATTCATCCTTTATTTCTAAAAGTGTACTATTTTTATTATCTACCTTTCATCTCCTGCTGAAGAGGATTCCACACAAAAACCTACAACCAAACCTAAAACCATCCTTTCAGCAAAGATTCCAAGTAGAACCTCTTTGGAACAGTAGAACCCTTAAAGAACTGCTGAGGAACCAAATCCTAGAGAACACAAAAAAGGTTCTCCATCTCTTGGGGAACCCATAAATTAGAACCTCTTTGAGGAAACTAAGAACCCAGTAACTCCCCCAAACCCCTGAAGAACCGACTGAAGCGACATTGCTAAAGCATTCGATCAGTCATGGTTTGATGGTTTGATGGTATTATAGTATTTGATGTATTTTTCATATATGGATTTTATTAATGCAGCTTAAATGTGTCACTTGAGGAGTTTTATCTCCATTCTGATTGTTGAATAATCCACTTTTTATTTTAAAATACATAAAAAAAAAACAACAATAAATGAATAACGCTATTTGTGGAAGAACCCCGACGGATTTGTATTCTCAGGGTTATTATTCTGCGTTCCTACAGCATGAGATCTGACAAACTGACAAAACTGTGTATAATTGGACAAAAACTGTATTCATATTTAATAATAAATAAATAAACCCAGTTTAAGTCTGACTCTTTAACCTAAAGGCGCTGTGCTCCAGCAGTCAGTATTTTACAGCTGGAGAGTTTCTGAAGATGAATAATAACTGATGAAACTCTCTCCAGAGCACAGAGAGAAAGTTTGTGTGACATTGGCGTGTGCGTCGTTTCTTAAATCCATCCGGACTTAAGAGCAGCTTTGATGAATTCTAAATCGGTAGCGGCGCTCGAGGTGCCAGGAACACTTTGCACCACGTTTGATTCCAAAAACTCTTCTGACGCCAGGCGTTCCTGTCTTTAACTTCATCACTGCTACACGCGGAATCGTTCTCACACTCCGGCTTCTAAAGCTCGCAGACTGCTTCATAAAATGGTAAAAACTCCACCTTTCCATTACGGCCGTGCTCCTGCAGGATCGGATAAACACACTGCTTTGTCTCCGTGATGCAAAGAGAAGAAAATCTCATCACATCCAGCCGCCGCGCTGAAGAGCGACACGCTGCAGCGTTATTGATGTTTCCTGTGATATTATCAAGTGTGAAAATCTCACTGTAGCCTCCTTTTATCCCCGTCAAACACACACACACACACACACACACACATTCACACACACACTCTCTCTCACACACACACACACTCACACACTCACCCACTTTCCAACAAACAGGTTAAAAAATAGCACTAAATGTACACAGGCACTAACGGTACAGAGGCCACGCCCCCTTCAATAGCACTAACTGTACACAGGCACTAATGGTACAGAGGCCACGCCCCCTTCAATAGCACTAACTGTACACAGGCACTAATGGTACTGAGGCCACACCCCCTTCAATAGCACTAACTGTACACAGGCACTAATGGTACTGAGGCCACGCCCCCTTCAATAGCACTAATTGTACACAGGCACTAATGGTACAGAGGCCACACCCCCTTCAGTAACATTAATTGTACGCAGGCTCTAATGGTACTGAGGCCACGCCCCCTTCAATAGCACTAATTGTACACAAGCACTAATGGTACTGAGGCCACACCCCCTTCAATAACATTAATTGTAAGCAGGCACTAATGGTACTGAGGTCACGCCCCCTTCAATAGCACTAATTGTAAGCAGGCACTAATGATACTGAGGCCACGCCCCCTTCAATAGCACTAATTGTACACAGGCACTAATGGTACTGAGGCCACGCCCCCTTCACTAATATTTTCAGAAGTCGCACCTCCTTTAAAAGAGCTAATAGCTCAGATATTAGGCCACACCCCTTTCATTGCCACTAATATTTTTATTACACCTCCTTCACTTGCACCTCAGTAGTTTAACGTAATCCGATTGGCTTACTTAATGTCAGATAGCTACAGATAGCTTTGTTAGCTAACAAGTCAACAAGCTAACTGGTGCTACATTTAGGTACTGGCTTTGCTAGTGCTGCTAAGTGCGTTACGCTAAGATACTAAATTTTATCCTAAGCATTTTAAGCATGAGTAGAAGAAGTGAAAATAAATGCTATTAGCGATATTACATGATGAACTTTAATTGGTTGAACAAATATGCTTAAGCTCCGCCTCTTGCAGACCATGTTGTCCTGTCGGCTGGCAGCATTAGCATGTGCTGGCTTATAATCAACAGAGAAGGGTTTAGCCTGTGACTCATCCATCATTAGAGAACAGGGTCGAGACTCTCGCTAACAAATCCATCACTCTTTAAGTGCTTGTTATGACACACTGGATGAAGCCCAAAGTCTCTGTGCCAATTAGATGAGGGAAAGAGAGAGGAGTGTGTAAAAAGACCCATTGCTCTCCACCCCCCCCCCCCCCCAACACACAAACACAAACACACACACACACACACACACACACACACACAGAGAGAGAGAGACTGCGTGCCAGGGTGGAATCCGACTCTGGAGAAAGGTCAAGGCCTTAAACGCAATGGGCTCAGCGCCCGCAAAATAACTTCTGGTGACACACTGGGCTTCATTTAGCTCGAGTGTGGAATCCAGTCCACTGTGGGAGCCAGAAGGCGAGCTAGCGCTCCAAACGTTATGCGTAATATTAATAATGACGGAGACGTGGTCAGTGTTGCACTTCCGCAACGAGACAACCGGACAGATGGTCATTCAGCCGAGAGCCATGAGGACATGGAGAGGAATTTAAAAACCCCAGACGTCCCCGAAATACAGCATGACATATGACATGATTAATAACCAGCACTGGACGCTTTACTGCGTTAGCAAGAAACGCGCTCAGGTCCTCATGAAGGTCAGATAAATTTAATTTAAACCACTCGAAAGAGAATGTTCAGACTTTAAAAAGCTAAAAATAGCAATGATATTACTGTAATAATTTATAATTATATCATTTACTGTAATAAATAAACTAATATTAATACTGTGATAAATAATTAGAAAATATAAATATCTGTTTATTGCACTGACGGCAACTTATCTTGTTCCCAGTTTCCAGTATGCCCATTACTGACTTTATTCCCTAAACATCGCATATAATTATATGCTTCGCACCGTATATGACGAGATACCGTTCTTTATAAACAATGACTCTCAATGGAATTAATAAAATGTGTGTTTTAACATTAATCTAATCACATCATAATCTCATCTCATCACATGATACAAAAATAAAGTATAAATTTACTAAACTATAAATTAATAAAATTACAGTACAAATGTATTTAAATGAATACTATCCCAGTATGTATATAAAAGGTAAGTAAATTAATAAAATTAGCGTGATTTAACAGGTAACAGGTCCAAAAGGGGCGGAGCTTATGCTTAGCTAAAAGTCACAAAACTGGTCATCGGTATTTGGCTAGCTCGGCTAGGTGGCTAACGTTAAGAGGTAATGTTAATGTTAGCAAACTTAGCAAGTTACCTGCTGCATTTTGGTGACTAGCTAACTACTAATTAAACTTAATGTGCATTTTAAGCTAAGCACAGCGTCAAGTCAAAACTAAAAACAAAAAAAAAGTGGAAACTTGTGATGTCATATGATCAAGCTTGCAATTGGCTGATTATGTTTAAAGCTAAGCTCCGCCCTCAAAGGTCCAGCTATCCGCCTACTGAAAAATGGCGCTGCAGCGGCGGTGTATGGTGCTTAATGTCGTCCTGTTTTAAATTGGATCCGCCATATTGGATGGTTTGAGAAGCACAACTTATATTTCAGCATTCTGTTCCCTAATAATTTCACACGATATTTATATAAAGGTCGAAGGTCGAGGTACTCTCACAAACTTCACGTGCACCCTTCTTTCTGTGGCGACGGTTCATCCAATCAGAGACTATTGAGCCTGATTCTGCTCCCGAGCACGAAATCTTCAGGCGTGAGAGAGCGGTAATTAACAAGCTCACGCTAAAACCCAGCAGAGCACGTTATCCTCGCCGTTATCCCGGTGAGGAGAGAGAGGCGCCGAGCACCTCAGGACGCTTTCACTCTGATTTCAGCAGGATAAATGGAATTCCTATAAACAGCATTATTCTGAAAAAAAAACAGACATTTAAATCTATATTTATCAGCGACGTGTCGGAGGAAATTGCGAGCCGCGCATCCTGTCTGAGTGAAGCAGACACGCACAAATTAAAGCTGTTTATAGTCTGAGTCCACTACCGAGAAGCGTTTATTACATCACACGGCATCAGATTACATCATCCTGCACTAATACGAGCGTGTAAGAGTGGCTCGAAGGAACAGAGATAACACACAGCACTGAGATCCAGACTGGGAGTGATAATAAACACTGCGCGTGTGGTGCTGTTACGCTAAAATAATCAACGGTGAAGCCAAGTCACCACTGCAGCATGTCCACAAGTGCCTAGTTCTTCTTATACAACAACAATTTCACTTACACAGCATTATTTATTATAGTTTTTATCCACTTATAGTTACACTGGAGACTGCTTCCATTAACAGCTGCACTTCTCTCAGAAAATGATCAGTTATAGAAAATGAATCAACACCTTCTGACCAATCAGAATCCAGTATTCAAGGACGTGTTAACTCATGACAGATTTACAACTGAAACTTTTACTTAATCATGTAACATATTTGTAAATACAACACGTACCTCATTGTCTTGATTTCGTATAACATTATATGATACAAGTTCTCCGGCTAGAACTAGCTAATATCGTAACGTTAAAAAACGTCGAAGGAAGAGTAA